>CAMRHE010000242.1:12500-275000 GCA_947044405.1 Leptodactylus fallax | reverse complement strand
CCCAACGATGACTCTAGACTGTAAGACCCGCCCTTCTGACTGTGGAGGGATATCAGTGTTTCAACACAATGGCAGTAATACCTTTGACATTAGGGCGCATACCGGCAAAGCTGACAATGTGCTGAAATCAGGTCCTCTTAAATTACTTTAATATTTTTAGTTAATTTTAATTTAGAGTGTAGGCTCCAAAATAATTGAATTTTAAATGTCAAACTTTTATTTGTTTATTTTCCCCTTAGTTGCCTCTCTGGGGGTGACTCTCCTCCTTGCATTGAGATAATTGGCAAAGATGTTGAAATTGTGGCCAGTAGTGATTCCAATATTTGCAGCAAAGCAAGAGGAAGCAACAAGGTAAGCATTTTTATACTATTTTACAAAATTCCTTTAATAATGTTTTCTTTCAGAGCCAGCATTAATTTTTTAGCAATTCAGGCCCCAGTAGCTGTAATTTGGGATTGGACCAGAAGGTCATGCAGTCCATGCTCATCAATAAGCCTGTCAACTTTAACCTCGTTCCACCGCAGCCATTTCTTTGATTTTCGTTTTTTACTCCACTACTTCTAAAAAGGATAACTTTTTTTTTTTTTTTTTTTGTGATGGTTTTGGTTTTTCCATTCACAGCACTGTATGGGTGCTTAATTTTTGCTAAATAAATTTTTCTTTGTAATGTCATTAAGTATTCTGTGCTATGTTTGGAAGCAGGAAAAAAAAAAGTTCAGAATTTAGTATAATGAGAGAAACCACATTTGCTCGACTTTCTCACTGGCTACTGTTTTCACGTTGTACACAGTGCAGCCAAAATGTCACCTGTATTCTGTGGATTGATACGATAACGACAATAGAATATGGCCAAAGTTCAGTAATTTTTATTTTTGCATAGTTTTGCAATATTATTTAATGGTTAAAATTTTTATAAAAAAACTATACAAATTTGCTGACCCCTGTAACTTCATTATATTTCCATGTATGGGGATGCATAAGTGGTCTTTTTTCCAGCTCTGACCTTTTCAAATGTTTTCAAATGGGATACATAATTTTGTTTATTTTTATCTTAATTTGAGGTCTACAGAAGGGTTTCAACCTGCGATATTTAGGTTGCTTTACCTATAAACTGCAATACTACTGTACTGCAAAACACACATGTGAATGCAGTGTCAGAGCAGTCAGTTACTGTTAATATGCATACTTTTTACGTTACCACTGATGCCCAATCACAGGCCTTAGTGGTCCCTGATGATAGGCGGAAGACGGCATGGCATGGAGTCGTTCTGGAGCCCTGAGCCCTTGATCACCTCCCTTGGTCCTTATTATACTCTCGGGTCTCAAGATGACTTCCAATTTGTCAGTGAGTTCTAAGGAGGTCTGAAATTTCTCTTCAAAGTGGAAATTAAAGTGAACCACTTCCATAACAGATGCTTTACCCCCCTTCCAGACCAGGCACATTTTCAAGTTTTTTTGTATGTGCGGTTTTGGAGGGCTATAACATTTTTATCATTTGCGTTATTCAATGAATTTCTGCGTCTTTTTTCAGTGACACATAGGGCTTTATTTTTGTTTTTATTTTTGCATGTGTTTTTTTTTAATTTTTTTTTTATATCCGGGAAAGTATAAACAAAAGAGGCAAACCATGTCTGTTTTTCACTTGTTTTTTATTTATTTTTTATTTAATAACACAAAGTGTTACTAAGAAACTTTATAAAAGTTTTTCCTCTCCATTACGGTAATTTTTTATTTTTTTATGGTGTCGTTGGGGTTATAACCTGTAATCGTGTTTTATTGGCGTATTTTATTTATTTTTTTCTTTACATTTTTTTTTTTTTTTTCTTTTCTATACTTTTTATTTATTTTTTTTACATTGTGTCCCGATAAGGTCATAATAGATCTTTGGGGACATCTGATCACTTTTTTTTTTTTTTTTTTTTTATATGGGGGAAGGCTGATATCCCCTGTACATTTAACCCCAATTGCAGGAGGAATACAGTCTCCTGCACGTTACTATAGAGCTGATCTCTAACACACGCTGATCGCGGAGGATCATGTGACGGTCGGGTCAGAGGGGAGCAGCAAGATGGTGGCGCCCATAGCGCTGTATACCGCGCTCATTGCGCGCTGTATATACAGTGATCGGGAAGGCAGGGAAGGTAATAAACTTTCCCTGTGTTCTCTCTGGGAGCTCTGGCTGAAGTTACAGCCGTCTCCCCGTTTCAGCAGCTTTCTTGAAGCTGCTGTGTTTTGCTTGGACGTACCGTTACGTCCTTGCAGAACAAGGCAACCACCTTCCAGACATATATAGTCTATGGGCGGTATGGAAGTGGTTAAAGGGGTTTTCCGGGCAAAAAAATCATTTTATAGTGCTATTAATGGGTTAATAAATGCCACCAAATACCTTTAGCAGTGTTTTGAGTGATTTCTGGGGTTCTCAGTGAGCTCATTGCATCTTCAGCATTTGTTTACATACCTAATTTCCTTTCTGTGTTTACTGTAAGTTCTATGATCCCTCACTTCTCCTCCTTTTCCCTGGCTAGCCCACCCACTTGTGCAAAACAATTTCTGCTACATCGTGCGAATATGGTCTGAACAGGGTGATGACGCCTCGGCCTAATGTATTTATTATACTCGTGCCACTTTCTTGTTGTGAGTTGTAATGGAAATCTATGGCAATTTTAATTTTTTTTTTTAATTTTACTTTTTTAGCACCATCATAATCCGCAGCGCTTTACATACATTGACAGTCACTGTCCCATATAGGGCTCAGAATCTACATTCCCTATCAGTATGTCTTTGGAGTGTGGGAGGAAACTGGAGTACCTGGAGGAAACCCACGCAAACACGGGGAGAACATACAAACTCCTTGCAGATGTTGTCCTTGGCAGGTTTTGAACCCAGAACTCCAGCTCTGCAAGGCTGCAGTGCTAACTGATATAGATCTAAATTCAGACCTATTGCTGCGAGCCTGATTTGAGTATATAGTTACTATAGTTAGGTCCTCTATACAGCAACTCTATTCTAGCTGTCTCACTACTGTACTGAGTAGAATGGTGTTGCTGCAGGTAAGTTCATGGTCTCGGTGCTTTCTGTGAAATTCAGCATAGGGTCTATGTCTAACAATGAGCCCCGCACAGCAAATAGGCAGCACCCCCAATGTCCAGATCACAACAGCATAAAGGTGGCAGTGCCCCAGGCACTGCAGCCCCCCGCCCACCCCCACAGCACACAGGGGGCAGCACCCCTTCTCCCAATGCATAGGTGGCAAGACCCCAGAGGCCCGACCCCTCCAATATACAGGTAGCATCCCACAGATCCCTGCCTCCCCTTAGATGCCAGAAGCTCCCCAAGGACCCCCCGCTCTCCTTTAAATGCCAGCCGGACCCCACGTACCCCTGCCCCCCCAGAGATGCCAGCAGCACCCCAAAGACCCCTGCTCCTCCTTAGATGCTAGCAGTACTTCAGGGACCCCTGCTTCCCCTTTAGATGCCAGTAGCACCCCATGGATCTTTGTCCCCCCCTTCTTAGATGCCAGAAGCACCCCAAGGATCCCTGCTCTCCTTTAGATTCATGATGATTATTTTTGATGATTATGGCTTACAGCCAAGGAAAACCCAAAAGTCAGTTATCTCCGAAAATTTGAATATTATATAAGACCAACTGTAAAAAAAATTACTTAACACAAAAATGTTGGCCAAATGAAAAGTATGTATAGTAAATGCACTCAATACTTGGTCGGGGCTCATTTTGCATTAATGACTGAATCATTGAGGCGTGGCATGTAAGCGATCAGCCTGTGGCACTGCAGAGGTGTTATGGAAGCCCAGGTTGCTTTGATAACAGCCTTCAACTCGTCTGCATTGTTGGGTCTGGTGTCTCTCATCTTCCTCTTGACAACACAACAAGGTCAGGCGAGTTTGCTGGCCAATCAAGCACAGTGATACTGTGTTTATTAAACCAGGTATTGGTACTTTTGACAGTGTGGACAGGTGCCAAGTCCTGTTGGAAAATGAAAATTCCATCTCCAAAAAGCTTGTCGGCAGAGGGAAGCATGAAGTGCTCTAGAATTTCTTGGTAGATGGCTGCGTTGACTTTGGTTTTAAAACACAGTGAACCTACACCAGCAGATGACATGGCTCCCCAAACCATCCCTGATTGTGGATACTTCACACTAGACCTCAAGCAGCTTGGATTGTGTGCCTCTTCACTCTTCCTCCAGACTCTGGGACCTTGATTTCCAAAAGAAATGCAAAATTTACTTTGATCTGAAAACAACACCTTTGACCACTGAGCAACAGTCCAGTTCTTTCTCTCCTTGTCCCAGGTAAGACGCTTCTGGCGTTTTTTATTGGTCATGAGTGGCTTGACACATGGAATGCGACACTTGTAGCCCATGTCCTGGATACGTCTGTGTCTGGTGGCTCTTGAAGCATTGACTCCAACAGCTGTCCAGTCCTTGTGAATCTCTCCCAAATTTATGAATGTCTTTTTCTTAACAATCCTATTAAGGCTGTGTTTCACTTTTTCAATTGAATTAATAAAAAAAAATTAACTTTTTGATGATCTAATTTATTGAGATGCACTTGTAGATGGCACTGCAACCTTATTGTCGTATGAAAGAGAATCTCCTCTTTGATATAACGTCAAGTTTTTTAAATTTTATACAAATGATGGGCACAAAACATCAAACCACGAATGCACACCTTTTATTAAAAAAAAAAATATATATTATAGTAAATATATTGAAATGACGTGGTATATGTACACACGTGTGTAGGTATATAGTGTATGTAATAAAAAAAAAAAAAAAAAAAATATATATATATATATATATATATATATATATATATTAATGTGTGTGTATAGTTTTCCCAATTTTTCGGACTGACTGACCTTCACTTCTTAAAGTAATGATGGCCACTCGTTTTTCTTTACTTAGAATTTGTATTATGGCAAGAAAAAAGCAGCTAAGTAAAGAAAAACGAGTGGCCATCATTACTTTAAGAAATGAAGGTCAGTCAGTCCGAAAAATTGGGAAAACTTTGCAAATGTCTCCAAGTGCAGGGGCCAAAACCATCAAGCGCTACAAAGAAACTGGCTCACATGAGGACCTCCCCAGGAAAGGAAGACCAAGAGTCACCTCTGCTGCGGAGGATAAGTTCATCGCAGGTTAACAGCAGCTCAGATTAGTGACCAGGTCAATGCCACACAGAGTTCTAGCAGCAGACACATCTCTACAACAACTGTTAAGAGGAGACTGTGTGCAGCAGGCCTTCATGGTAAAATAGCTGCTAGGAAACCACTGCTAAGGACAGGCAACAAGCAGAAGAGACTTGTTTGGGTTAAAGAACACAAGGAATGAACATTAGACCTGTGGAAATCTGTGCTTTGGTCTGATGAGTCCAAATTTGAGATCTTTGGTTCCAACCACTGTGTCTTTGTGCGACGCAGAAAAGGTGAACGAATGGACTCTACATGCCTGGTTCCCACCGTGAAGCATGGAGGAGGAGGTGTGATGGTGCTTTGCTGGTGACACTGTTGGAGATTTATTCAAAATTGAAGGACTACTGAACCAGCATGGTTACCACAGCATCTTGCAGCGGCATGCTATTCCATCCTGTTTTAACTGTGCACACACGTCACGTGATCAGGCCGGCGACGCGACCTGATGACGTCACCAGAGGCCTCAAGCCTGCTTGGAGTAACACCGATCGCAGGAGAGGTAAGTAGGATATGTTTTTGTGTTCCCTTACCTCCCCTGGGCCCCCGATTATTATACTCCGGGGTCTGAAAAGACCCCGGAGTATAATAATAGTAGTATTTGAGGCCCACGGCCTCACTTACCGATGCCCGCGGCCGCTCACAGTGGCATCCACTTCCCTTTCTGCATCCCATAGAAGGAGAGTGATGGGGTGCTACGCCAGATGACCTGGCCTCCACAGTCACCAGACCTGAACCCAATCGAGATGGTTTGGGGTGAGCTGGACCGCAGAGTGAAGGCAAAAGGGCCAACAAGTGCTAAGCATCTCTGGGAACTCCTTAAAGACTGTTAGAAGACCATTTCAGGTGACTACCTCTTGAAGCTCATCAAGAGAATGCCAAGAGTGTGCAAAGCAGTAATCAAAGCAAAAGGTGGCTACTTTGAAGAACCTAGAATATAAGACATATTTTCAGTTGTTTCACACTTTTTTGTGAAGTATATAATTCCACATGTGTTAATTCATAGTTTTGATGCCTTCAGTGTGAATCTACAATTTTTATAGTCATGAAAATACAGAAAACTCTTGGAATGAGAAGGTGTGGCCAAACTTTTGGTCTGTACTGTATATATAATTTTTATTTTTTTCAGATTTTTATTTCATTTGAAATTTTGAAAAGCATATATCATTTTGTTCAACTTCACAATTATCTGCTTCTTTGTGTTTGGTCTATCACTTAAAATCTCTATAAAATACACTTTAAATTTGTGGTTGTAAGGTGACAAAATGTGAAAAAGTTCAAGGGGTATGAACACTTTTGCAAAGCACTGTTTTGGAAAACCCCATAAATCACCCCACTTTCAAAACTGCACCCCTCATAGCTCAAAACAGAATTTGGGAAATTTAACCCTTAACAAATTTCACAGGAATTAAAACAATATAGTGGTAAAATATAGACACTTCATTTTTTGTCAGTACAGTCATTTAGCCCTAAAATTAGCACCTTCACAAAGGTTTAAAGGAGAAAATGCATCTGTTTCTTATGCAATTTCTCCCGAGCACAGAAATACTCCACATGTGGGTGTAAACTGACGTTTGGACATACGACGGCACACAGAAGGGAAGGAGCAACACTTGGCATTTGAAAAGAAAATGTTGCTGGAGTAGTTTTCAGGTGCCATTTCTTATTTGCAGAACCCCTAAAGTACCAATACAATAGAAATTCCCAAAAGTGACCCTGTCTTGAAAACTCCTCACAGAACATATCAAGTGGTATAGTGAGCATTTTGACCCCACAGCTGTTTCACAGAGATTTTATTAACATTGGGAAGTAAAAATGAAAAATTACTCAGGGTTGCTAGGAGCCCCTGTTACCTGGTTGATCCTGCCGAGAAGTGAGGAAGTCAGTTTATGCAGACACACAGGCTGAGTTCCTCTATAGACTGTAATAGACGTGTATTTTGGCGAAAAGTTATTACTTCTGGGATTTTTCTTTTTTTTCTTTTAGTGTGCCCCTTCCCCCCCCCCTCCCTATTCCGTTCACCGTGTAGGTTAAATATTTGATCGTTTTATTGTACGGGTTGTTATGGACGCGGTTATTCCAGATTTGTATTTTTGTTTATTTTTTGTTCATTTTATATAGGAAAAGGGAATTTTGGGGCTTTATTCTTTTTATTTTTTTCCCCCACACACTCCTTTTTTTTTTTTTTTTTTGATATCCCACTAGGAGACCTGAACAGCGATGCACATAACGCAATAAAACAGCCTTTATATGGGTACATCACCAGTAAAATAAAAAAAAAAATGCAGCTTGTACAATGTGTAAGTAAAAACCCCAAAAATTGCCAAATTATTAGAACACAACTGACTGTGGCAGGAAGGGAATGTATAAGCAGTGTGAGCGTATATTAGGGTACACCCCAGGGGTGTATATTAGGTTACAAAGGGAAAGACACCAGAGTGACCCCCATTCATAGGAGCTGCTGGGATATAGTTGGGAATTTGGTGTTCCCAATGTACTCCCCACAGCTTATATATTCACTCTTCACCATCTGGTGTGCATTCACGTCTCATATATTAGTGCTCCTTACACCACTTGATAAATTCTTTGAGGGGTGCAGTTTTTAAAATGGGGTCAATCCCTAGGGTATTCCACTTTTCTGGCACCTTAGAGGCTCTGCAAACATGACATAGCGTCCAGATACCAAACATCTAAATCTACCCTCCAAAAGCCACATAGCGCTCCTTCCCATCTGCGCCCTGCTGTGACACTGACAGGATACAAAAAAAAGCTTTAGAAATTTTATATTAACCTGAGTGGGTCGGTACTAGCCACTAACATATACAGAGTACACATCAGAGGATTGTCAAGCAAATACAGGTAAAAGCACAATACAGTACAGAAAATGAAATTGGAATAAAAGATGGGAAAATACCAGAACAAGTTTGTAGTTGGTTCTCTAGGCCTCAGCATTTTGGCTTAGGGATCTTGCTTAAGTTAACAGAACGACATGTCTCACATGTCTCCCAGGATCAGAACTTCCCTTTCTCTGGCTTGGGACATGTAACTATCCTGGTCTCCTCCCTGAGTGTCATTAGAAGGAGAAACCCTTGTCATATTTCCTTGCCAGATGACCGGATTGTCAGGCAAGGGGTATGATGGGGTTCGTGGCAAGACACCCATCATGTAGACACCAAGAATGACCCCTCCCAAAACTCTTTGGGGTAATGAGTTCAGTGTCTGGACCTTTTCCCTGCGCCCAACAGTAATGTGTTTGGATTGGAACCGTGCACCTTCGTCTTGCGCACCTGAGGGATTTATCGGGGCGACTGTAAGGTGTTCCCTTGGGGAAATAATTACATAAAACCATATTTCCTTTGTAGTTTTGTAGCTTGGCTGGTGATTTGTTTGCTCAAAAGCCTTTCTAGTCACATGTTTGTAGGAACTCCCTGCGGGGATAATGAGATTAGTACGGTTATGCTAATGTGACAACAAAATGGTCTTAGTAATAATAATAATACATAATACATTTTATTTAGCGCCAACATATTCCGCAGCACTGTACAATTTGTAGGGTTAAAGTACAGACAAAAAAGTTACATTACAAAGAAATAGTCAATTCACACAATGGAAGTGGGGGCCCTGCTCGCAAGAGTTTACAATCTGTGAGGTAGAGGGGGTGACACACGAGGTAGCAGGGGTGGCATTGGAGGTAGCATTGCTTATACAATGGTCAGACAAACTTGTAATAGAGGTTACTGTCATTATACATATATAAAGCTGTATAAGCCGTCACCCAGAAAGGGCTTGATAACAGAGCAGAAATACCGTATTCCTGAAGCCAAAAGGGTATATATGAACAAGTGATAATACATCAGAGAAAAAATACATAAATGACACCAGTATAACGTACTTAATGTTATATGTGGGTATAATCTGCTGTTTGGGCACATAGCCAGGCGCAGAATAGAAAGAGCTCTATTTTGGTTTTTGGAGCACAGATTTAGACTGGTTTTTAGACATCATGACATTTTTGTAGAGCTCCTGAAATGCCAGTAAAGTGGAATTCCCTGTAAAGTGGAATTCAGGGAAACTAGACCCCTGAATTAATTTATCCAGGGGTACAGTGAGCATTTATAACTCACAAGTGTTTCTATAATTTATTTTCCAGACTTGAATACACAATTGATGGTGATTAGGAGAATATGACAATTTTTTCAGAGATACGTCATTTCAGTGTGTAATATGTTGTGCCCGGCTTGTATCAGCGATGAACTCTCCAAAAAGTGTTGTGCCCGTGTTACCTTCTTAACAGTTTTTTGAAGTGTGTGTCTCTGCTGACATAAGCTGGTCACAAAAAATTGGGCATTGAAATGGCACATTTTTGGAAAAATTGCAATTTTCATTATCAGCTGCACATTCATTTTTATGGAAATAATGCAACTTTCAAGGTTTAAAAATGCTCACTACACCATTTGATAAATCCCTTTAGTGTAGTGTAGTGTTTCCAAAGTAGGGTCACATGTCTGCAGATTCCACATTACTGGCAATTCATTGGTTCTACAACAGTGGCATGACATCCAAAAAACAAAATAGTGCTCTTTGTCGTCTATGTCCGGCTGTGCCTAAACAGCAGTTTATTCCTACATATGACATTAAGTACTTTATCGTGGGTATAACAGTGTCATACATATGGGCATAAACTACTGTTTGGACACACAAGAGGGTGCAAATGTGAAGGAGCGCGATGTGCTTTTGGAGCGCAGATTTAGATTCTTGGTTTTTGGATGCCATGTGATGTTTGCAGAGACCCTAAAATTGCCCCTACAAAAAGGAGTCACTTCTTGGGAAATTCCAATTTACTGGTACCTCCAGGGCTCTGTAAAAACATGGTGTCCAGCAAGTCCCTCTAAATCTATACTCCAAAAGCTAAAAAGCACAACGCTCCTTCCCTTCGGAGTCCTGCTGAATGCCAAAGCAGCAGTTTACACCCATATATACAAATTTTTAATTTTTTTTTTTTGTACCTGGGATAGCCCACTTTAATAGTTTTAGGAGTGGGTGTCTCTGATGACACAAAGTGGGCGCAACATATTGGGCACTGAAATTGCATATTTCTCTAAAAATTTCAATGTTCACGTTGTACATTAATTTTTAGGAAGCTCTCTTGGTCTCAAAATGATAATACCCCTTGAAGTTCCTTGAGGGGTGTAGTTTCTAAAATGAGGTCACTTTTGAGGGATTTCCATTGTATTGGTTCTTTAGGGGCTCTGCAAATGCAACATGGCACATGAAAACTATTCCAGCAAAATCTGCCTTTCCAAAGCCAAATAGCGCTCTTTTCATTCTGAGCCCCATACAGCAGTTTACGACCACATATGTGGTATTCCCGTGTTCAGGATAAATTGTGCAACATCCTGTGGTGTGTGCTTTTTATTTCTTCATTAACCCCTTGTAAAAATGAACAACTTGCAACTAAATGGACTTCTTTTTTTTTTTTTTTTTTTTTTTTTTAAACGTCCCAGTGCTAATAAAATCTGTGAAAAAGCTATGAGGTCAAAATACTCGGCACACCCCTTGATAAATTCCTTAAGGGTTGTAGTTTCCAAAATGGTGTCACTTTTGGGGGACGTCCTTTGTACTGGTACTTTAGGCACTCTGCAAATATGACATGTAACCCGAAAATTATTCCAGCAAATTTGCGCTCCAAAAGCCAATCAGCGCTCTTTCCATTCTGAGGCCCTCCATGTACCCATACAGCAGTTTATAACCACATATGGGGTACTACCATGTTTAGGAGAAATAGTTGAATAAACTGTAGGGTGCTTTTTCTCTTTTATCCTCTTGTGAAAATGAAGTTTGTGGCTCAATTGACGGTTTATTGGCGATAAAAAGTAATTTTTAATTTTCACATCCCAATGTTAATATCTGTGAAACAGCTGTAGGGTCAAAATGCTCACTATACCCCATGATATATTCTGAGAGGGGTGTAGTTTCAAAAATGGAGTCACTTTTTGGGGGTTTCAATTGTACTGATACTCTAGGATATCTGCAAATGTGACCTGGCACCCGAAAACTATTTCAGTATAATCCACCCTCCCAAAGCCAAATAGCGCTCTTACCATTCTGAGCTGGACCATGTACCCATACAGCAAATTATGACCACATATAGGGTATTGCTGTGTTCAGGAGTAATTGTTCAACAGGCTGAGGGGTACTTTTTCTCCTTTAGCCCCTTGTGAAAACGACAACTTTGAGGATAAAGTGATGTCTTAGTAATTTTTCATTTACACATCCCAATGTTAATATCCCAATGTTAATAAAATCTGTGAAACGGCTGTGGGGTGAAAATGGTCACTATAACCCTTGTTAATTCTGTAAGGGATGTGGTTTCCAAAAGGGGTTACTTTTGGGGGTTTCCATTGTATTGGAATTCTAGGGGCTGTACTAATGAGACCTGGCACCTGAAATTTCTTCCAGCAATATCTGGTTTTCAAGTGCCAAGTGTTGCTCCTTCCCTTTCGTGTGCTGCCGTGTGTTCAAACATCAGTTTACACCCACATGTGGGGTATTTCTGTAATCGGGAGAAATTGCACAACAAACTGTGAGATGCTTTTTCTCCTTTAACACTTTGTGAATGTGTGAATTTTAGGACTAAATTAATGTATTAGTGGAAAAAAAAAATGAAATGTCTAAATTTCACCACCATATTGTTTTAATTCCCATGAAATGATAAAAGGGATAACAAACTTCCCAAATGCTTTCTTTCAATTATTTGAGAGGTGCAGTTTTGAAAATGGGGTGACTTATGGGTGTTTCTAACATATAGGCCTTTATAATCCCCTTCAGAACTGAAGTGGTCCCTAAAAAAAATTAGTTTGGGAAATTTTTTGAGTAAATCGCTGTTAAACTTGTAAGCCTTCTAATGTCCAAAATAAAGGACAATTAAAAGATGATGCTAGTTATAAAGCAGAGATATGGTAGATAATAATTATTAATGTATTTGGGTGGTATGACTATTTGATAAGCAGAGCATTCCACATTTTGAATATTGCAGGTTTTTTCCAAATTTCCATAAATTTTTTTTTTGTTTGTAAATAAATACAAAAATATTGATCAATGTTTACCACTAACATGAAGTACAATGTGTTGTGAAAAAAATAATCTCAAAATCACTTGTGTAAGTTGAAGTGTCTCAAAGTTATTGCCATATAAATTGACACGTCCGTTTTGAAAAATGAGTCTTTAACACGCTTTTGGTCTGTGTCATTGATGGGTTAAAGTACCAGTACAATGGAAACCCCCAAAACGTGACCCTGTTTTGTAAACTACACCCCTCACGGATTGTTTCAAGGGGTATTATCATTTTGGGAGTGCTTTCCAAAAATGAATGTATAAAATTAAAATTGACAGTTTTAGAGAAATATGCCATTTCTGTACCTGATTTGTGTCATCAGAGATTTGCACTAAAACTATTAAGTGGGCTATCTTGGATACAAAAAAGTTAAGTATGTGGGTGTAAACTGCTGCTTGGACACTCAGCAGGGCTCAGAATGGAAGGAGCATTTTTTTTTTTTTTTCTGTTTTTTGTTTTTGGAGCACAGTTTGGTATTTGGACATCATTCCACTTTTGCAGAGCCCCTGAATTGCTAGTAAAGTGGAATCCGCAGAAATCCACTGACGGGATTTATCAAGTGGCTTAGCGAGCATTTTTAACCATTGAGTGTTGCGTTAATTTAATTTACAGAAATGAATGTGCAGCATATACAGTGGGGGAAAAAAGTATTGTCAGCCACCAATTGTGCAAGTTCTCCCACTTAAAAAGATGAGAGAGGCCTGTAATTGACATCATAGGTAGACCTCAACTATGAGAGACAAAATTAGAAAACAAATCCAGAAAATCACATTGTCTGATTTTTAAAGAATTTATTTGCAAATTTTGGTAGAAAATAAGTATTTGGTCAATAACAAGAGTTCATCTCACTACTTTGTTATATATCCTTTGTTGGCAATGACAGAGGTCAAATGTTTTCTGTAAGTCTTCACAAGGTTGGCACACACTGTTGCTGGTATGTTGGCCCATTCCTCCATTCAGATCTCCTCTAGAGCAGTGATGTTTTGGGGCTGTCACTGGGCAACACGGACTTTCAACTCCCTCCAAAGGTTTTCTAAGGGGTTGAGATCTGGAGACTGGCTAGGCCACTCCAGGACCTTGAAATGCTTCTTACGAAGCCACTCCTTCGTTGCCCTGGCGGTGTGCTTGGGATCATTGTCATGCTGAAAGACCCAGCCATGTTTCAACTTCAATGCCCTTGCTGATGGAAGGAGGTTTGCACTCAAAATCTCACGATACGCGACCCCATTCATTCTTTCATGTACACGGATCAGTCATCCTGGTCCCTTTGTAGAGAAACAGCTCCAAAGCATGATGTTACCACCCCCATGCTTCACAGTAGGTGAACAGTTCTACTTTGGTTTCATCTGACCATATGTCATTCTCCCAATACTCTTCTGGAATATCCAAATGCTCTCTAGCAAACTTCAGATGGGCCCGGATATGTACTGGCTTAAGCAGGGGGACACATCTGGGACTGCAGGATCTGCGTCCTTGGCGGCGTAGTGTGTTACTGATGGTAGCCTTTGTTATGTTAGTCCCAGCTTTCTGCAGGTCATTCACTAGGTCCCCCCGTGTGGTTCTGGGAATTTTGCTCTTCGTTCTTGTGATCATTTTGACCCCATGGGTTGAGATCTTGTGTGGAGCCCCTGATCAAGGGAGATTCAGTGGTCTTGTATGTCTTCCATTTTCTAATTATTGCTCCCACAGTTGATTTCTTCATATCAAGCTGCTTGCCTATTGCAGATTCAGTCTTCCCAGCCTGGTGCAGGTCTGCAATTTTGTTTCTGGTGTCCTTCCACAGCTCTTTGGTCTTCACCATAGTGGAGTTTGGAGTGTGACTGTTTGAGGTTGTGGACAGGTGTCTTTTATACTGATAACAATGTCAAACAGGTGCCATTACTACAGGTAATGAGTGGAGGACAGAGGAGCCTCTTATAGAAGAAGTTACAGGTCTGTGAGAGCCAGAAATCTTGCTTGTTTGTAGGTGACCAAATACTTATTTTCCACCATAATTTTGCAAATCAATTCTTAAAAAATCAGACAATGTGATTTTCTGGATTTGTTTTCTCATTTTCTCTCATAGTTGAGGTCTACCTATGATGTCAGTTACAGGCCTCTCATCTTAAGTGGGAGAACTTGTACAATTTTTGTACAATTGCAATGAAATTATCTTCCTGTAAGTATTATCATTTTCATCTTTCACAATAGCTGTGTTTTCATTTCTGGAATTTAACCCCTTAATGACCGGGCCATTTTTTGTTTTTGCATTTTCGTTTTTCCCTCCCCACATTCCAAGAGCCATAACTTTTTTTTCATTTTTCAATTCCCAGAGTTACATGATGGCTTATTGTTTGCGAAACAAATTGTACTTTGTAATGGCACTATTCAATATGCTGTGCAATGTACTGGGAAGCTGGAAAAAAATTCAGAATGAGATGTGTGAAGAATATCACCTTGCCAAGCCTCTTGGCGTACCTGCGATCACCCTTCTAACTTTCCACTCACCACCCGTGAGCGGACAGAGTTCGTAGGATAGAATGAAACGAGCTGTATAAATTTTATATATTTAATAACCCAAGTGGGTCGGTATTAATTAATAGCATATACAGAAATATACAATATTAATATGATCAAGCATAAACATACAAGCAAAAGTGCGATGATACAGCACATAAAACAAAAATGGGAATAAAGTATAGAATAATACCTGAGCCCACAGCTGCTCTTAGCTGTGTCTCTTTCAGACTCCACACACAGACAAAGAAAACTCACCCACCTCAGTGTCAGACCTTCTTCAGCCCCACCCTTCACCTCCCCCCCAGCCAGCCCTCTCCTCACGAAAAGAGGAATCTATGCCGGTTAGAAGGAAAGATGGGTGCCTGGGTTAGTTGCAGGTCATTAGCCCACCCTCCCCCCTTTGGACATCTGGAAAGGCCCTCTCTCCATGGTATGCACATGAAACCACTGGAGCGAATTGACCACCAATGTAAACACAGCTCTACATTCCTACAGATATGTGACTGATACGAAAAAAAGAATGATACATAAATTGAGGGTCTCATCATCACAAGGTGCAATTGGAGAAAAACTGCATTTGTGCCAAACTCATATGGGTTTAATTTTTACAGCATTCACTGTGTGGTAAAAATGACATGTTACCTGTATTCTGCGGGTCAGTACGAACACGGCGATGCCAAATTTATATAGTATTTGTAATGTTTTGATACCTTTTAAAAAATTAAAAACTTTGCTAAATAGAAAAAAAATGTTGCGTCGCCATATTGTCACCTGTAACTTTTTCATATTTACATGTATGGAGCTGGGTAAGGCGTCTTTTTATGCAGGACAACATGACTTTTTTATTGATACCATTTGGGGAAAGATCTGATGGTTTGATCATTTTTTTATAGGAGGCAAAGTGTTGAATAAAACGCTATTTGGCCATTTTGATTTTTTTTCCCTGCTACACCGTTCAACGTATGGGATAAATATTTTAATATTTTAATAGTTCGGGCATTTTGGAGCGCGGGGATACCTAAAATGTTTATGCTTACTTTTGTTTACTTTTATATCTAATCTAGGGAAAGGGGGGGGTGATTTGAACTTTTTTTTTTTTTTTTTTCTTTTCTTTTAATTTTTTTCATACTTTTAAAAACTTTTTTTTTCTACTTTTACTTTTATGATCAGTCTCCCAAGGGACCTTGAAACCTAGGGAGTCTGATCGATCATATTATTCACTGCGATACTACTATATCGCAGTGAATAGCAAAATGCCTTCACTGCTATTAGACGATGCCTCCTGAGCGCTTTCCATACATCGTCATGTGACTCAGGATGTACTATTACGCCCTGGGTCATTAAGGGGTTAAATTAATGCAACACTTGAGGGTTAAAAATGTTCACTGTACCCTTGTGTATAAATTCCTTCAAATGTGTAGTTTCCAAAATGGGTTCACATGTCAGGGGATTCCACTTTACTGGTATTTGAGGGCTCTGCAAAACTGTCATGATGTCGAAAAACCAAAATAGCTATCCTTCTATCTGTGCCTGGCTTTGCTCAAGCAGCATATTATACCCACATATGACATTAAGTATGTTATCCTGGGTACGACAGTGTCATACTTATGGGTATAACCTGTAGTTTGGGCACACAGCAGGGCACAGAAGGGAAGGAGCGTTGTGGCTTTTGGAGCGCTGATGGAGATGTTTTAGTATCTGGACGCTATGTGATGTTTGCAGAGCCTCAAAGGTACCAGAAAAGTGGAATCTCCTAGGAAGTGAACCCATTTTGAAAATTGCACCCCTGAAAGAACTTATCAAAGGGTGTAGTGATCATTAGTATCCCAGACGTGAATTCACAGCAGATGGTGAAAAGTGAATATGTAAGTTGTGGGTAGTACATTGGGAACACCAAATTCCCTACGATTTCCCCAGTAGCTCCTATGATTTATGGGGTCACTCTGGGAGTCTCTTCTGGTGTCTTTTTACCTTGTAAGCTCTAAATCTGGAGTATACCCTGATATATTCTGCACCCAGGTGTGTTTTAATGATTTGGCTATTTATTTATTTATTTATTTATATTTTTTGTGGAGGGGGGGGACTTTTCTAAAAATTGCACAAGCTATATTTTTCTTTTTCCGGTGATTATAGCCATATGAGGTTTTATGTTTTTGCGGTATGGGATGCATTTTGTAATGACACCATTTTTTGTTGTTTAACTTGACTAAATTTTATTAACTCTTGGAGGATTAAAAAAAAAAAAAAAAAAATAAAAAATCATTATTCTGTGGGTTGGTATGATTTTTAGGTATGACGATACCTAACATGTGGGTTGGTATGACGATACCTAACACTTATTTATTTTTTTAATGCGTTACTATTTACGCAGAAAAAAAAGGGACGTCAATTATTTTTGCATCGCCATCTTCTCAGATGCATAAAATTTTTATTTTTCCATTGACAGAGTTGTTTGAGGGCTTAATTTTTTGAGGGATGTCCTGTACTATTTATTGGTACTGTTTTGGGGTACATTCTTGATCACTTTTTATAGCATTTTTTTTTAAGGCAAGATGGCCAAAAGTCATTATTTCCAGCGGTTTTTATCAGTTATTTTCCCCGTCGTTCACTGTGCATGTTACAATGTTTGTTTCATTGTACGGTTTGTTACAGATTGGGCAATACCAAATATGTATTTTTATTTTTTGTTTCATTTTATTTTTTTGTAATTTGTTTTATATAGGAAAGCATCATTTTGGGGCTGTATTTATGAATTTTTTTTTAATACATTTTTTTTTTCTTTCTACAAGTCCCACTAAGAGACCTGAAACCAGCGATACTAGCAATAGACTTCAATACACATGTATTGCAATCTATAGAGGAAGTCAGCCTATGCAGATGCATAAGCTGACTTCCTCCCATCTCTGCAGGATCAACCAGGTATTTGAGGGCTCTTAGCAGCACGGGGTCACTGGCCAAACCCCTGTTTGCAGAAAATACACAACGGCACTTCACTATCTCACCGCAGGGGATGCTGATGGTGGTCATCTACGTGTTTGACTGTGGCTGAGCTCCGACCGGAGTTTAATGGAGCGGGTGTTAGCTTTTAGTTACAGCTTATACCCGCTCCCGATGTGGCCAACCCGGGACATACTATTACGTCTATTTGCGCCAAGTACCAGTCGTCCAGGACGTAATAGTACATCATGCGTCACTAAGGTGTTAAATCCATTACAACCATTCATAAGGACGTAGTATCCCAGGAATTAGTCTGTAAAGTCGCAAGTGGCACGAAAGGGTATTCCTGTGCAGAGTCCTTAAGTTCATGTTCCAGGCCATCTAACAGGCCCTGTGCAAATAGGAACTTGCAGCCATCCATGAAATGTCTTTATGCCTGTTGGTCAGCTTGCTTGAAGAGCCATTTGCAGTCCTCAGAATACTGCGAACGCAGTTGTATACAGAGGCAATCCGAAGGAGCGTTGGGATGTCTGGAATATCCTTTACGCCCTTGCGTAGAGTTCTTGTACATGATGGTCTTCTTCACTCTGTCCATTTTTTAGCCCCAAAGGTAGTGAAATATTGTCCTGGTGATAGCTCTAGAAAAGGTGGCAAGATGGGCCACCAGACCTGTGTGGTGTACTGGAGCATAGTCAGAACTTCGTTCCACAGGATGAGTGTGAGGCTTCATAGTCCAGTCTGTTGGTTCACTTTGGCCAGATGTTCTTGGTAAGACGTAAGGGCTGCACCTTTATTCCCAAACCAGGATTCCAAGATATTGATGAAGTCTGGTTGGATGGAAAATGGGAAGGAGTCAGAAGAAGAGAGCTGCCAGTTCTTGTAGGGCATGGCTTCTGACTTTTTATGATTACCTTTAGCCATTGAAGCTTGTTTGAACTCCTCATAGGGCTGGATGAGTGCAGTCACCGAACACTGTTCCTCCCAGAAGATGGTCATGTCATCCATGTACAGTGAGCATTTGACCTCGAAGTGTGTTGGTCCTGGTGCGGTGATTGCTTTTCTCTCGATTTTGCTAGACAGACTCAGCAAGGTGCCCTAACACATATAAAAAGAGAGGTGTACAACAGGCATACAGTAATTGATGCTTGAAAAGACTTTTCTTCTCACGAGATTGATTGTTGTTCCTGGTGAAGTAAAGGGACACTAGTTTCAGAGCTTGGCTTAAAGTGGAACTTTTACCACCAAGTCCAACTCTTTACATAATTCATTTTTTTTTTGTTAAAACCCTCAATGTTCCCGAGCACTTATTGCTGTTCGTTTTGGTTTTTCATATGCTATTTAGACCCTGTACTGTCTCACTTCGATTTTCTCATTCTCCCTACCTTACACTGCCCTTCTGACATTAGAGTCTAAAAGGGTTTTCCCATCTCCCCCTCTCAGCAGCTTTGTATACTGTTTCTTCTCACTTCCTGTTATAAATGGTGTAGATTTCCAAACACTAAGTGTAGAAGTAAGGTCGTAAGCTGTTGATTACAAAAAGTAAAACAGACTTCACACAATCTTGTGAAAAAGATGCAGTACTGTGTTTATTCGCCAAGTAGTGACCAACATAGAGGAATTATGAGTCAAGTGACGTATACGTTTCAGTCATTTGACCTTCCTCAGACTCTAAGTATAGAAGTTCAAAGGAGTAGCTTAGAAAAAGCAGGTATGAGGTGGCGCAACAGGAAGAGTGGAGTAAAGAGTAAAGCGCCTTGGTGTGGGGAATAAACCAATGCTGCATATTTTCAACAAGATTGAGTGTGAAGTCTGTTTTGACTACTTGTTCTCACTTCCTGTATATTTCCACAAGCTGGTGGGTGGGCTTTGATTGTTTGATAACAGGACACTATGAAAAACCTCACTAGATATATACTTTCTCTTTTCCTTGAGAGATTGTTTATTATCATTACTTGAAATCTAATATAAATGCACATCAAGTATGCACAATAAATGTATATGACTTTACACAGGTTTGTAGAGAAAACTTACCATGCTTCTATAGAGAGTGATCTTGCAGTAAACTTGTGTTTAAGACACTATCCAAGCCTTTCAGCAACCTGTAATCAGGTGAGCTGCAGACAAAGCTGTGCATAACAGGGAGAGAACTCAGAACCCCTTAACGACCCAGGGCGACACACCACGGGTGCCGGCTGTATAATACAGCCAGCACGTGCCGCTAACAGCAGCGATCGGTGCCTGCACCGATCGCGGCTGTTAGCCCTTTAGATGTCACGGTCAAATGGGACTGCGGCGTCTAAATTGCGCAGCCACCACGGGCGCCGCCATTTTTACCTGATCGCCACCCTCCAGAATGTCATCGGAGGGCGGCGCTTGGTTGCCATGACAGCCGGGAGCCTGTTGAAGGCTCCCAGGCCTGTCATTACATTACAGCTATTACGCGATGCCAGAGGCATCGTCTAATAGCAGTGAAGGCATTTTGCTATTCACTGCGATACAGTAAAAGTATAAAAAAAAAAGTTTTTACAAGTATGGAAAAAATTAAAAAAAAACACAAGTTGAAATCACCCCCCTTTCCCTAGATCAGATATAAAAGTAAATAAACAAAAGTAAGCATAAACACATTAGGTATCCCCGTGCTCCAAAATGCCCGAACTATTAGAATATTAAAATATTTATCCCATACGGTGAACGGCGTAGCGGGGAAAAAAAATCAAAATGGCCAAATAGCGTTTTTTTCAACACCTTGTCTCTTCTAAAAAATTGAATAAAAAGTAATCAAACCATCAGATCTTTCCCCAAATGGTATCAATAAAAACGTCATGTTGTCCCGCATAAAAAAGACGCCTTACCCAGCTCCATACATGTAAATATGAAAAAGTTACAGGTATCACAATATGGCGACGCAAAATTTTTTTTTCTATTTAGCAAAGTTTTTAATTTTTTAAAAGGTATCAAAACATGACAAATACTATATAAATTTGGTATCGCCGTGTTCGTACTGACCCGCAGAATACAGGTAACAAGTTATTTTTACCACACAGTGAATGCTGTAAAAACTAAACCCATGTGAATTTGGCGCAAATGCAGTTTTTCTGCAATTGCACCTCATTCTGAATTTTTTTCCAGCTTCCCAGTACATTGCACAGTATATTGAATGGTGCCATTATAAAGTACAATTTGTTTCGCAAACAATAAGCCATCATGTGACTCTGTGAACTGAAAAATGAAAGTTATGGCTCTTGGAATGTGGGGAGGGAAAAAAGAAAATGCAAAAACAAAAAATGGCCCGGTCATTAAGGGGTTAACAATGAACAAATTTACATTTGTTCATTGTTAAATGATGTCTTTAGAAATAAGGTCAGTAAGTGCTCTTAATAGGTTAATAAGTGCAACCAATTATCTTTAGCAGTGTTTTGATTGATTTCTGGTTTCTCTAGGAGCTCCTGGCATCTTCTGCATTTGTTTTCATGTGTAGCTTCCTGTTCTGTTTTCCTACATCTACCATGATGCCTTCTGCTTCACTCACAGCGGACTCCCTCCCCCCTCCCTCTCTCTCACCCCCTCCTAGTTTCCCTATCTAGCCCACCCACTACTAGCCCTTCCTAACTAACTCAACCCCACCACCCCACCCCATCATACTTAACTGTCTTCCTGTTAAGATATTTTAGGCATGGGACTTCACTTGTTCTGGAGAGCCTGTTCTTGAATGGTGGAGGTAGCTACGACAGACAGCTTCTGTAACATACAGCAAGCATTTCTACCTCTTTAAGAGGAGGGCACAGGATACAGGAACCAGGAAGTGGCACTGCTTGCTGGAGGCTAGTGTGTTGTATATCAGAGTGTGGAAATATGAATAAAAGAAGATGCTGTTGGATTTTATCCCTGAGTTCTAATGTTTCCTGAAGACATTACAACTGGCGACGAGGATGGGATGAGAGTTCTGCTGCTGTGAGTACTGACTGCCATCTGCATAATCCAGATACAAGGAGTGTGCTTACAGATCCACATATAAGAACTGTACCCAGAAACCTGCACATTTATCTCCTATACTGCATTACTGAATACAGGAGGGATGGCAGTCTACATGCATGTGTTCCCAAAGTTTGATACAGCTGACAGCCATAACCTGGCTCATAACTGGAAAAAATGGATGCACAGGTTTGAGAACTTTCTGGAAGCAATAGACATAAAAGATGACAAAAGAAAAAGAGCTCTATTGTTCCACCATGCTGGCACAGAGGTGTATGACATTTACAGCACCCTACCTGCTACATACACTGACACTTATGGCTGCTGCGCCAAAGCCTTAACAGATTACTTCAACCCTAAGCAAAACATCAGATATGAGAGATACAAGTTCAGGATTGCTAAACAGCTTCCAGAAGAATCCATGGACACGTATGTCACACGCTTAAGGGAACTGGCACAGGGGTTTGCATTTACTGATGTTGATGATGAAATTATAACACAAATCATTGTATCTTGCACATCATCCACTATAAGACGCAAAGCATTGCAGCAGGATTACTCTCTACATGACCTTCTCAAAATGGCCCGTGCCATAGAAATAGCAGATCATCAGGCCACTGTGATGGAAAAGGGGGATGACATCCAGGTGCATAACCTCAAACATAAAGCTACTGCAGACACTTCAACCCAGAAACAAAGGAAATGTTACCGGTGTGGGAAAGACTTTCCTCATATAAATAAATGTCCAGCGTTAGGACAAACCTGCAGCAAATGCGGTAAAGAGAACCATTTTGCAACAGTGTGCAGATCAGTACTTACCAAACCTCATTACAGTGCAGCAAAACAGGCTAATGTAAAAGCCATACATCAGACTGCAGAGGAGACATTTACCACAAGTGAGGACTATGTTTACATTACTTCTACACCAAAATCCATGCAGTCTCCAAGTGTTACTATCAATGTTCTCAAAACTGATATTATTTTCACCATCGATACTGGGGCATCAGTGAACATTATAGACAGCGATACATATAAGAAATTGAAGATACAGCCTGTCTTGGAAACTGTTCAGACCAAAATCTTTTCATATGGATCTCAGACCCCATTACCAACTGTGGGAAAATTTTAATCCGAAATCAGCTACAAGGGTAAGACACAGAAAACAAGTTTTTACATCTTGGAGGGTTCTGGAGGCTGCCTTCTCAGCTACCATACTGCCCTAAATCTGGGTCTCATTCAGATCGTCCATACAATAACTGATCCAGCTGACAAGGATGTACAAACTATGATTAATGAATTTTCCTCTTTGTTCAGTGGACTTGGAAAACTGAAGGACTTTCAAGCACATCTTCATGTGGATGAAAATGTTCGTCCAGTCGCACAATCTCACAGGCGCATTCCATTTCATCTGAGAAAGAAGGTGGAAAAAGAACTTCAATCTTTGGAAGATGATGATATTATTGAGACTGTTACAGGCCCCACTCCATGGGTCTCTCCAATTGTTGTTGTTCCAAAACCCAAAAATCCCGACCAGGTGAGACTTTGTGTGGACATGCGCCTGCCAAATGCAGCTATTCAGAGAGAAAGACACATCTCTCCCATAATACATGATATTATTCATCTACTAAATGGAGCAACTATCTTTTCGAAGCTGGACCTTAATAAAGGTTACCATCAGCTAGAACTGAGTCCAGAGTCCAGATACCTAACAACATTTTCCACACATTTAGGCCTCAGGCGGTACAAACGGTTGACATTTGGTGTGTGTTCAGCTGCAGAAATTTTTCAGGATGCTATAAGAAGTGTAATCCAACATATTCCCAATGCTTTCAATTACAGTGATGATATTCTAGTTTATGGTAAAACCCAAGGTGAACACAATAGTGCATTACATGAGGTCTTTCAATGCTTAGCATCTCAGGGACTCACTCTAAACAAAGACAAGTGTGAATTTAACAAAACGTCCTTGGAGTTTTATGGTCACATCTTTTCAGCAGCAGGAGTACAGCCTGATCCCAAAAAGGTACAGGTGATAAAAATGGCCTCCGTTCCTCAGAATGTCAGTGAAGTTCGCTCCTTTCTTGGAATGTCCAGTTACTGTGCTAGATATATCCAGAACTTCTCCACCATTAGTGCACCACTGAGGGAACTCACGAAACAAGGCTGTGAATTCAAGTGGTCCCCAGAGTGTCAAACCTCTTTTGATGAATTAAAAGTGAACTGTGCTCCACAACTACCATGGCTTACTTTGATCCCACTTTACGCACTGAATTGATTGTGGATGCAAGTCCGGTGGAACTGGGGGCTATTCTAACACAATACTTACCCAATAATCCGGACCCTTCCATCATTGCATATGCCAGCAGAGCATTAACGAATACTGAAAAAAAAATACTCTCAGCCTGAAAAGGAGATCCTAGCTGTTGTCTGGGGATGTGAACACTTTCATCTCTTTCTCTATGGAGCTCCATTCACCATAGTCACAGACCATCAAGCACTTCTCATCATCTTTGGAAACCCCAGAGCCAAGATGCCAGCTAGAATTGAACGGTGGGGTCTGAGACTTCAAGATTACAATTACACAATCGTTCATAGGCCTGGAAAATACAGTAATCCAGCTGACTACATATCCAGACATCCCACAGAAGAAGACGATCAAATTCTACATCAGGCAATTGAACAGTACATCAACTTTGTTGCAGTTCATGCAGTGCCAAAAGCACTTTCAGCTGATCAATTTGTGACGGCAACTGCAAATGACAAGACGCTTTGTGCTTTAATACAAATTATCCGGAATGGAAAATGGCATGAAATCCAGAGAACAAAATTTCCAGATCTTGACATCAACATTAGGGAACTGAAATCGTTCTCAAGTGTCAGAAATGAACTATCAGTCACTGAGAATCACCTAATTCTGCGAGGAACCAAACTGGTGGTTCCAAAGGCCTTGCGTCCCAAAGTACTACAGATTGCTCATGAAGCTCATTTGGGAATTGTGGGTACAAAAAAACTTCTCAGAGAAAAAGTGTGGTTCCCAAATATGGATTATTTAGTAGAACACACAGTAAAACACTGCAATACTTGCCAGCTTGTGACTCCTGCAGCGAACCCTGAACCCCTACAAATGTCTCCTCTACCAACGGCTGTCTGGGAGGAAGTAGCGGTTGATATCTATGGGCCACTACCTAATGGACAGTACATCCTAGTGGCAATTGATGAATATTCCAGATATCCTACAATTGCATTTATTTCGTCAACTTCGCAACCAGTGTCATACCGGAGTTGGATACTATTTTCTCAGCATATGGTATTCCACAAATAGTCAAAACAGATAATGGACCTCCATTTAATGGACATACATTTGTACAATTTTCTGAATACCTTGGGTTCACTCACAGGAAGATAACACCTTGCTGGCCACAAGCAAATGGAATTGTGGAAAGATTTATGCGCACCTTAGGGAAGAGAGTCAAAGCAGCCGCTCTGGAGCAGATACCACTGAAGCAGGCCCTGAACAAATTCCTACGCAACTACAGAAGTACGCCACACTCAACAACTAATGCTGCTCCTGCTCATCTACTGTTCAACCGAACGCCTCGCATACGCATTCCTGATGTGGCTACTCATGCACTGCCAGCTGAGTCAACTGTTAGACCAACAGACTTACACAACAAGCACAAAATGAAACATTATGCGGACAAGAGAAGACGTGCGGAGCCATCTGCTATTCGGACGGGTGATAAAGTTGTTGTTCGTCGAAAGCCAAACAATAGGACATGTCCAGTGTATGATCCAGCAGGCTATCATGTAACAGCCAAGAAAGGAAGCATGGTCACAGCTGAGCGGGATGGACACTCCATAACCAGGAATGCCTCACATTTCAAAATAATACCAGACAATGACTTTGATGAACTCTCTCAGACTGACGGAGCTGCTGTTGATAGTGGCAACTCTCAACAGGATATAGCCAGCTCATCGGTAAGCAGTGATCCGGGCCATTCTAGACGGTATCCTACCAGAGAAAGAAGAGCCCGATCTAGACTAATTGAGGAGGTTTAGCCAGGATCCTGGAACTTTTGATCAGATTATATATATATATATATATATATATATATATATATATATATATATATATGATTGTGAACTGTGTTTTCATGTTCATGTTTTCCTTGTTGTTGTTTTTTTTTGTTTTGTTGTATTTCACCATAACTGTTCAAATGTCAAATGGGGTTTTTTTTTAAAAAAAAAACCAAAAAAAAAACAAAACACAGGGGGGGTGATGTAACATACAGCAAGCATTTCTACCTCTTTAAGAGGAGGGCACAGGATACAGGAACCAGGAAGTGGCACTGCTTGCTGGAGGCTAGTGTGTTGTATATCAGTGTGTGGAGATATGAATAAAAGAAGATGCTGTTGGATTTTATCCCTGAGTTCTAATGTTTCCTGAAGACATTACAGCTTCGATTACAAATATCAGTTTATCCTGGACAGCCCCTTTAAAGCTTTCAGACAACTTTTGATTTTTCTGGCTGTATTTGTGTCATAAATTTTGTAATATTCTTTTATTAAAATATTTTGGATCCTTTCTTTGAAATCCTGCATTGCTTCATTATTTCCCTTGTTTCTGTATTGAGTGGTTTTTGCCTCTCACTGGATGTTACTGAGTATGGTGTATGGAGTATGGGGCTGTGTAAAATGTAGAGAAAATGAGTGTCAAAAACAGTTGTATCTCGGACATTATAAAACATACAAACTTTCTTTTGGTGTTATTTGACACATGACAGCAAAAGCTAATTTGTGCCTTTTATGTTTGTCAGGGGACCTAAACGACTGAGAGCTCAGCGCAAGTGTGATCCTAGCCTCAGATGACCTTCGACCATAGTTCAGGCTCAAATATATTCATAACCAAGACCAGACCCTGAAATCATTTACACATCTACAATTATATACTTCTTGGCTATAAAACTTTTTAAATGAAGACTATAGCATATTCATTCATCCACGAGCTAAATTTATCAAACTGCTTCTGTTAAACTTTGTTTACTTTAAAGTGTTGCGTGGGTTTCCTCCCACACTCCAAAGAAATACTGATATGGAATGTAGATTGTGAGCCCTATACGGGACAGTGACTGGACACGAGGGTTTCCATTTATTTCAAAGTGTTTATTCAGACGTCATCATATCCTTGATGAACCTCACGTCCGTGATTGAGGCCTAAGGGTGATGTCAGATGATCTTGAATGAGCCTATAGCTTTATCCAGTTCTTGGCTGATGGTGTTTCCAGTGCTTTTACTGGGATAACCAGCGGTTGGGAACTGGATGCAGCTATAACTGACGACTAACTCAGCTGTAGCTGAACAATTACAGCTGGCTTTAATTGCTGGTTGCGCTGTTTTACTGTTGGCTCTATTTACATGGTATGTTTTTGCTCAAAACGTGTGCCTTTATTTTTAAAAAACACACAGTTTTATATAACTATGCATGTGGTTTTTGAGCAAGAACGCAGTGTTAAATCCAGCCTTAGTGCATGGCCAGTAATGATATCCAGCTGATCTAATAGAAGCTTTCACTTTCAGAGAAGTGAAAGCATCAGTGTTTGGAGGTGGCTATAAGCCTCCTCCAGGTACTTTGCCAGATTTGAGAATGAGAGCACCTGATTCTAAATCATGCTGTTTATTGAATATTGTGTTAGATTCCTTTATCCATGCATATTAATCACGATGTTCTTTCTTAATACTCAGGTGAAAATACAGCCTGTGGCAAAATATGATTGGGAACAGAAATACTACAATGGAAATTTGATTGCAGTGTCTAATTCCTACCTTGCATATGCTGCAAGAGGTATGTTTTTTTTTTCTTCCAAGTAATTATATGAGAAAAAGAATGCATTGTGGAATATACAGTGAAATTCCTTAATTCAGCCTCAGTAGGACCTGGACAATTAGACACTTAAATCTTCCTCTTGCTCAATACCCATCCATGCAACACTCACATAATTGGAAATTTCCACTGCCTACTCCCAAGCAAGGAGTGTGGCTGGTTTAATGTTTTTTGTGCTGACAGGCTTTGTTTTAATATTTATGTGTATGTGCAGCAGAATATGTTGGCACTATATATAATGATTTTTATATTTTAAATTGTATTATATATGTCCGTAAATTTATATATATAAAAAAAAAAGACTATTTGTCTTTTTCATGACCATATACCGTATGTTTTGGACTATAAGGCACACTCCCCCCCCCCCCCCTTTCCCAAATGTGGGAGGAAAATGAGGATGCATCTTATAGTCCAAATGTAGTGGGTGGGGGTGGGCAGCGACCACTAATAGTCACATCTCCTGGACTTCTGACGATCCCCAACATCCTGTTCGGGGCTCTTCCGGCCTGTGATTAAGGTGATGTGCTCCAGGGGTCACTGCTGCAGCCTATAATTGGGCCCCCGCAGTCACATGTGGCACACCAGCATAACAACATCATCGTGCACCATGTGACTACTTCAGGGCAACCTATCAATGTGATCCTACAACTGTTGCAAAACTACAACACCCATCATGCTTGGATAAGTTGGGATAATGGGAGCTGTAGTTTGGAAACATCTGCAGAGCCACACAGGTTGTGCAAAACTGCTGCCCCCATACAAATGTTTCACAACCTGTGGTCCTCCAGCAGCAGATCTCCGCTGCAGTGTCACCATCAGATCCCCCCCCCCCCATACATTTTTTTCCCCATTTTCCTCCTTTAAAACCTAGGTCCGTCTTATGATCCGAAAAATACGGTACATAAACAAAGGTGTACCCTCTTTGAATTCTATGATTTTTATTTATCAGAACATTTGATTCTTAAAAGGTCTTATAAGTGGTGAAAGGTATTCTTTAAGTCCAGCTCTTTACGCCAATTAATTGCTGCTGCTCTACTGATTCTGAACAGTTGGAATTGTCTCTAGTCCTAACTGTTCCCAAGCAATCAATGCTGCTAGTATTGGTGTCTCATTAAGCTATTTAGGCTCTGTACTGCCAGGTGGGCATGGACAGGAAAGGGGTGTGATTCTTAGCTCTGGTTGCCTCTGATTGGAGACTTGAATCTCACAACCCCTCCCTTATGCTGCCCTTATAACCTTACAGAGTTTAAATTGCACATCAGGCACCAGAACAACCTGCACTTGTTACTTTGGAATGGTGGAGGCTAGAGAAAAAAAATTCCAACCGTGCTGGAAGCAGTGGAGCAGTGCCTATTAACAGATCTTAAGAACTTGAATTGTTGGAGGAGATGAAAGGTTCTCTTTATAGGACTTAGAAGGTCCTGATAGATTTGTTTACAATATCCTTATATCCATTATCTCGTTCTAATATTTATATGCCTCACATTCCCCAACTTTATTTGGTTCAGGTCTCCTTTACTTGGTGCAGTTTTGTTGCAATTGCATCCTACACCGTTCATTACCTTGTCCCTATCTCACACATACAGTAGGAAGTCCTGCTATGCTGGCTAGCTTTTCGAAGACATCCACAAAAGGGCGGCCTCACTAGAAAACTCCTGGCCGATAGTGAAAGTGAGTGTTCTTACCATCCCAAGGTGTCCGCCTCTTCTCATTCACTTCTATTCTTAAACTCCACCCTAGTGAATTCCAATTGGTGTAATTTTAATTTATGATGCCCTGAATAATCACAGTAGTGCCGGATTCCGGGCAAAGCTGAGTCAGACAGCAGAATATATATTGTTTTTTTTTTTTTTTTTTTTTTTTTTGTATGCATTTTATCTCATTCTTGTAATTTTTATAAAAAAATTGTTTTGGGGCTTAGAGTTTTGCTTCTTAAGTTATTTATTGACGTGTACCCGATTACACCCATACTAGTTTCCATCTGTGGGAAGTGCTTCTAAAAGTCTTTTTGTTGGTACCAACATACACCACTCTTCATCACCTTAGAAGGTCTTGAAATTGGATAAAAGGATTTATTGATGCTTCAAGTTTAGCAGTTGGATCTGCCTCATTGTCAAATTTCTGCACGACAAGCCATGTGGCTGAAAAATTCGAAGAAAGAACTTAAGTTTTTGAAGCAAGAACTGGTAAATGCTGCTTTTGCTCCACCCACTTCTCATCAGGCAGTTACACCTCCCAATGGAACAGGTTTGTGCTGAAACATGACGCCTGAAAAACCCTGTTCCATGGCATTTACCCTCGACCCCTACCAGACTGGAAGCCGCAGCCTGCACAGGACAAAAAGCCGGACTCTAGAGGTACAAGTGGCAATAGGGAGGCTTCTGCACCCAATCCTGCCGCCGCCATCACCCAGAAAATGGAAGTGGAGCTACAGGCCAATTTCCAAAACACAGGAGGTGCACGTAAAGATATGAAGACCAAAGCTGACGTCCTCAACCAAAATGTACCACAGCCATTGGACAAAAACAGATGCGTTTTATGGTCCCTAGAAAATGTAATGGTCTCTGTCCTGCAACATTTGTCAGATTTTCCGCTCTGCTTCCCAGTGCAGAAAGGGAAGACTGGCCGACTGCTGAACCAGACTGCAGATGTACGGTTTTGAAGAAAAACTCGTACATATGAGCGGTTCCCATCAAGTGTACAGACGTGGTTGTGTTCTTCTACCTAAATGAATTGGATTACATTGAGGACCACTATAAACATGTGATTGTTGAAGAACCTGTCCAAATGCAAGAGTATATTCACCCTCAGGAGACTAGGATGTTGTTGGACCCTTGAACATTCCCTGGAGCCCTGTGTCACCCCAGCAAGGAAAAATACGCCCCAAAGGGAACAGAATAAGAGACTAATAATTTAAGATAACAACTAATAATTTCTGGAAAAGAAACAGCCCTCTGATAATGTTACTACTGACCCCCCCTCCCCCCCTGAAAGAGACTACTCCCCAGCAGTGGACTCCATAGAGGATACAGAGTCCTAACGCTTGGAGCTGTGGATTCCTCAGGACGGCACAACTACTTTTACTTCTACATGGATCCTTCAAGATGACCCAAGACCCAAAGGATGAAACTGCTTTAGGTAGGAAAATCGCTAGCTGCTTGTGAAGATACCATAGTTGGCAGAAGAGCTCCACTTTGACGTGTCATCTTCCCCGATAAATCTGAAATGGAGCTGCACATGCCCACACACATTAAGAAGCAGAGGCTTTGACCCCCTGGAAGATGGGAGCACCACCAGCCCACCCACAGATAGGAGGAAAAATAGTGAATGGACTGTGGCTATGGACCTTAATAATAGGTGTGTGTAATAATGGCGGCTTCATGGGTTTTTCTGAACAGCTGCAATGGTTTCTAGAAGACTCTTCCACTACTTTGTCTGACCAAGTCTTTTGGGTGACCATTAAATGGAAGGAGGGTGGAGTGCATCCCTGAAATCAGGCAGAGGCAGCATGTTGATTATATTTGTAGTCACCCAGCCTTCCCATTTGGATATTGTTAGAAGAGGTTTGCTGACAACTAAGATTGCCTTTAACCATGCTCTGCATATGTTGCTTTCTCTCCAAAAGAAAATCGTAGGGTGTCGACCTAAACCGTCAGCATACAGGCTCTGAGTGCCCCTTTTTGATAAGTTAGAAGATCATGGTTGGATTAGGTTTTTATTTATTTACCCCCCCCCCCCCCCAAAATCAGTTTTCAGGATTTCTAGGACAGTTCTTTCGCACCCCCAAGTATCTTAAGAAAGGGTTAGTGGCTCTGGTGTGTCTTCTTTTTGAACCCATTAAAGATTTTTCATTAAAGTTTTTTAAGTTTATATTTTTTGGTAGCGATCACCTCCGCCAGGAAAATATTAGTGGAAGAGTGAAGAAATCAGGCGATACCTTTTAGAGGCTTGATTTCTTCACTCTTCCACTACTTTCTATGGCTAACACGGTACAACATTATACTACAGGAAAATATTAGAAATCCAGGCTCTTTTAACTAAGCCTCCATAGGATTCTGAAGGACAAGGGTAACTTTTGCTCCCCTGCTAGGGTATATCTCGAAGGTAGCTGCTTATTTTCATAAATCTCAGGAAGTTATTTTACCCATCCTTTTATGTCCTAGCCTGAAAGCTTCAAATGAACAAGAGTTTAACTGTCTGGAAGTAACAAGATGCGTGATTAGATACCTACAATTATCTTCTGATTTGAAACATTTATGAGAGGCATCATTTCCAATTCCTTATATGAACTTGATGGGTATGTCTTTATTTAACCATACTAACTGTAAGAATTAAGTGCCTCCTAAACTTTATTTACAATGAAATATCCAATGACGTAAGTTCAGTGATAAGTTCCGTATCAGCATGAATTTATGGCAGATGGGTCCTTTCAGACTAATCTAAGCAACTTTTATTACAGAGGACATTTTAGCACATCCACCAACTCCAACTCTGCATCCTTCAATATGTGATTGCAGCACAGTTGGAATTTTTTCTCCAGTCCCCTCTGTTCCTGAGTAGTCATTTCTGATAGTTTCAGCACAATTAAGATCTATGTCTTATGACAGTGCATAATTGGACTGAAAATTGCAGAAATAATTGCTTGGAAATGGTGGGGGTAGAGAGAAAATTCCTACTGCGCCAGAATCAGTGGAGCAGGGTTTAAACAGTTGATGGAGGTTGTAAAAGGTACAATTTTAGGAGTTGTGTTCAAGACACCATTACCAAGACACATAAGACTGTCCCCCACAATCACAAGCTTCAAGAAGGTCCTGAAGACTCACCAATTCAGGAAGGCCTACAACCTCCAATAACACTACTGTCACCACACCACCACCTGAACAGCCTCTACCCCCACCTTCTGTCTCTCTCCCTCTTCCCTCAGATTGTAAGCCCTTGTGGGCAGGGCCCTCTATCCCACTGTGCCAGTTGGTCTCTGTTAGAATTATCTGTTTTGTATATCTGGTGTACCGTATGTAAATCCGCAAATGTAAAGCACCATGGAATTAATGGTGCTATATAAATAAACAATAATAATAATAAAAAAATAATAATAAAAGATTTGATCTGAGTGATGCTATGGATGTAGGCTATTTGAACTTTTAAAAGGTGTTTGATATTGTACTACATACCATAAAGTGTTGATGCATAAGATGATACTACTGGGACTGGGAAAATGTGTTAGTGAAAGTGTACGTCCCAGTTGTAAAGAACTTTTCATAAATGAATAGTGCAGGTGAATATAAGAAACTGTAATATGTGATTAAAAATGTTATCATCTTCACTTTTCAGGCAGAGTTACTTTCATATTAGTCTATGAAGAGGGGAGGTGGTATGTAGAGGCTGCTAGAAAAAACACTTGATTTCTGCTTCTACACTTTTCTACTCTGTCCTGTTTACAAGCCTAGCAGCGTTAGAGAAGAGGCTACTAGTGCACTGAATGAGGCAATAAAAGACAGAACAATTAGCCAGCCGGAAGCAACCTCCTTCCTACTCTACCCCTCCTTTCTCCATAGAGCTCTGTTTGTGAGTCTGAATACCTAGACGATCTTAAGTAAACAAGCAGTCATATTGAAGATGAAGAGTAGGAGAACAGCCTAATGGTGAATAGAACAGATAACCTTAAGATATATAGCAAAGATTCATGTAGTCGCCTTCACTATTCATTTGTGAGAAGTTGTTTACCACTGAAGGTACACTTTAACAGCACCGAAGAGGAGTGTATAACTTTACAGAAACCCAGACACCGCGCTCTCTTGGTTCTCCTCTTATCTCTGACTGTACTTTCAGTGTATCATTTGCAGGCTGTCTCTTCCTCTTGCCGTTGGAGTTCCTCAGGGCTCGGACCTAGGCCCCCTGCTCTTCTCCCTCTTCACAACCCCTATTGGACAAACCATCAGCAGATTTGGCTTCTGGAACCTTCTTTATGCTGATGACACCCAATTATTTACCGGAAAGACAGGAAAAAAAAAGCGCTGAGTGCTAATAGCGTGATATTCCAAGACAAAATGCAGGCAGATGATGCAAACATACAAATGTATGCTCACCTTTCAGGGTTGTGACAATAGCTAACAACCACTTTTTTTTGCATATAAGGATAATTCCTAGAAGTGACACGGACCCCAGTAAGCAGCTGCTGGCCTCAGGAATGCAGTAAACTCGTTTACACGTCAGAATCATCAGATGTGAGGAAAAGATGAGGCAGAGAGCGCTTGTCCATAATTCTTCCTTTAGGTAAACACACGACGCGTTTCGGGAAGCAAGCCCTTTTTCAAGTGTGTACATGTACACACTTGAAAAAGGGCTTGCTTCTCGAAACGCGTCGTGTGTTTACCTAAAGAAGTAAAGAATTTTGGACCAGCGCTCTTCCTGCCTCATCTTTTCCTCACATCTGATAACCCAATTATTTACATCATCCCGTGACATCACCCCTGCACTTATACAGAACACCCGTGACTGTGTCTCTACTGTCTCAAATATCATGTCTTCGCTTTATCTGTAGCTGAATCTCTCAAAGACAGAACTACTGCTGTTTCCACCATCTATTTGACCTATCCGATATCTCCATTGCAGTCTCCGGCCTTACCATAACTCCTAGGCAGTATGCCCGCTGCCTTGGGGTTATATTTGACTCTGACCTTTCCTTCACCCCCCATATCCATTCACTCTTACGCTCATGTCATCTCCACCTCAAAAACATCTCCAGAATCCGCCCTTTCCTTACCACAGATACACTAAAGACCCTTAATTGTCACCTTGATTAACTCTCTCCTTGATTACTGTAACTCCCTTCTAATCGGTCTTCCCCCTTAATAAACTCTCTCCTCTACAGTCTATTCTGAATGCAGCAGCCAGGCTTATCTACGCTACAGTGATGCCTCTGGTCTGTGTCAGTCACTACATTGGATGCCTATTCAATACAGAAAACAATATAAACTAATCACCCTCATCCACAAGGCTCTCTATAATGCTGCACCTCCCTACATTTCCTCCCTCATCTCAGTCTATCGCCCAACCTGTGCTCTCCGTTCACTCAATGACCTAAGACTAACATCCTTTATTATCAGAACCTCCCACTCCCGTATCCAAGACTTCTCCTGAGTTGCACCACTTCTCTGGAATGCTCTACTTCGGACAATCAGCTTCAAGCGCAAACTAAAGACGCATCTTTTCAGACATTCCTATCACAATTCATAATGTAAACCCTTCTGCCCCTGCAGCCTCTTGTCACCCCCTCTACCTCATAGATTGTAAGCTCTTGTGAGAATGGCCCTCAATCCCATTGTGTGAATTGACTATTTCCTGCAATGTATCTTATTGTCTGTACTTGAACCCTACAATTTGTAAAGTGCTGTGGAATATGTTGGCGCTTTTATAAATAAAATGTATTATGATAAAGTATGTATTAAGAGGATGGGTGGATTAGGGTGCAAAAAAATTAATAAACTCTGGGTTGTTAAGGAAAAATTTACAATTTAGGGTTGACCTATTTACAGTGTACAAATATATGAATGGATAGTACCGTGATCTTTACCATGATCTCTTTGCACCTATGCTGATAAAGTTTCAATAGGGTATTTTCTGTATCTAGAAGAAAAGATGTCATAAACAGGGCTTCTTTAATTTGAGTGGTGAGACTATTTAATTGCCACTGATTTCTCTGGATCAACTTGGCAGGGTTATAGGATGGACTTGTAACTATACAACTATTATAAAATTATGAAATACGTTTCTGTTTTACTACATTGAAGATCTATCCTTAGGAAATATTAACATGAGTGAGATCAGCTGTTCTAAGAAGCTGAAACATGGAGAAGAAAGCCAAAAGCAGACTGTTCTGTTCTGTGTAGAAGCGCCAACAAGTCACTGCAGTTCTGCACTTTTTCAATTAAATGTGAGCGAATAAGCAGTAATCCAATTTGACCACTACAGAGAGAATGGAGCTATCTGTTTTCTTCTCAATTAAGTGTATCGGCTGCTGGAAACTGTGACAGACTCTTGCTGAACTGGTATATGTGGTCCAAAAACTCCTTTATGCGAGTGCCACAGCTTCCACATCCTTCCCAGTTCCCAGCATTCCTAGAAATCTCTTTCATAGAAGTCAATTAAGATATCTAGGTTCCTACGTCAATATTGCTGTTGGTTGATCTCATAATAATGTACAGAAAAAATATAACATTTATTGTTAGGTAATAAAATCAAGTTATAAAATAATTCTTTTGTCTCCTGGTTTTAATTAGTAAAATTTTTTAAAGGTATGTCACTAGGAAATTTATTGAATCAGCTATAGTGCATTATAGGGGACTTTATCCAGCATCATACCCTTTAGATAGTCCAGTAGATGTTCCTTTTCCTTGTAAAGCCTTGTAAATGATGCTCAAGCTCAATGGCTAATATGCATGATGTGTCAATTGTTTTTTACTTAAAAATATAGTGCCTACACTAAAAACTGACATTTGGATGTGTTATTTTCCCCAGTTGTAATGTGACTGTTTAGGGGATTAGTCTCTCTTAACATTTTTCTGTTTTACAATTTTCTTTGCCAGGATCACCCTGTATAAAACATGCTTTGTTCTATCTTATTTTTTTCACTATATATTTATATAACAAGCTTATAGAAGAACATTTCAAAGAACAAGTAAATTGTCAAAGATCCAGTGCCAGTAGAGGAATGAAAAACCCTACAGACTAAATTTGTTTTTTTGAAGATCAAATGTATTTAATTATTTTTTGTTTGTGAATTACCAGGTTCCAATTCAACGGCTATGATAAGGGTCCTCAGCATAACCACAGCAGAACGGATTTTGCTGAAAGGAATTACTGGTAGTGTTACAGACCTGGCCTTTGCTCACCTCAACTCAGACCAACTGTCATGTCTGGATGAAGCAGGAAGTCTCTTTGTATGGCGACTCACTATGGAGAATGGAAAAATAATGTAAGTATTCCTATAGTTTGCTTTAAAAAAAGGAAAAAAAGGATCTTTGTGCATTGTTAAATTTATTAAACTTTGATTTCAAATTTATATCTATATCTATATAGATCTATCTATCTATCTATCTATCTATCTATCTATCTATCTATCTATCTACTATCTAAAGGGTTGTCCCATGTTATTTCTAACCTGTAAGTCAGAGAGGTTATTGAAGTAAGAGTAGTGGTGTCTGAACTCTAGGACTCCCAATGTTGCTATAAATGAGGGGTGCTATAAATCTCGCTCTTGGCTGAAGTAGCTTAAGCATGCACTGTTAGTCCACATACCGTAGACAACAGTAGTCTGTCAGATCAAAATTGCCTTCCAGACTAATAGGGTCATCTAGGGGCATTTATTAAGAGCTTAACAAGATTAAAAAATGGATAAAACATCCTTCCTCAAAATGATACACACAGACTACATCTTGTGCATCTTCTACACCTCCGTACGCAGAAACATAAAGTTGTGGGTATTAGAAGGTATGAAATATTTTTCTTTGGATTCTCAAAGTTTTGGATTTTTGTTAACAGATTAAAACACAACCAAAACTAAATATATTTGATATTGCTGTGTTCATGCCGACCCAAAGAATATCATGAACATGTAACTTTTATTGCACAGTGAATGCCATATAAACAAAACCAGTAAGAAAATGGTGCAAGTGCTTTTTTTTTTTTCTAATTCCAACCCATTTTGAATTTGTTTCCAGTTTACCAGTGCATCATATGGTATATGGAATGATACCATTATGAAGTACAATTTGTCCTGCACAAAATAAGACGACATACAGCTATGTGACTGGAAAAAAAAAAAAAAAGTTACGGCTTTTGAACGGTGGGAGAGTGTAAAAAGCTCTTATATGGCACTATTTGGGAGACCTTTTGGACTTGACACTCTAATCTTTAACACTTCCCAATTGCAGCAGTTATTTTTTTATTTTTCAACTTTAAAGGTACTGAAGGTTTGGGGGCTGGCACTGTAGGTGGAATTGGGGGTCATAAGGAGGTTAAAATGCCTGCAAGCACTATATTTAACAAGCAAACAGGGAATGGGTTAGAGGACCTGTCACCTGGTTTGAAAAGCTCAATGACATATCATCTCATTTGCCTACTGACTCCATAGCCCTGGCGGATTAGATGAATATACGTTAGAGGTTTTTCCAGCTAAAAATTTTGATAACTTATCTTAAGAATAGATCATAAATAAAAGATTGGTAGTGGTTTGACACCCAACTTCCTCACTGGTCAGCTGTTATCAGAAAATGGAGCAGGAAGCAGATGGCACTGTTCTGTGTACTAGCCAAATTGGGTTATTGTAGATCAGCTTCCATTCAATTTAGTGAGATTTAGGCTCCAGTGATTCAGTTCTGCCACTATATAGAGAACAAAGCTGTCTGCTGTATGTATAACTTGCTGAGAACAGCTTATCAATGGGGGTGTGTATATATGTATAGATATATTATCTAAAATTTTATTTACATTAATTTGTATTTGTGTGTTTATTGGATCTATGATTCCGTCATTAGTAAAATGTGTGGATAAGACACTTCCCAAATGTTTATATAATAAAACTCAATACTTTATTGATAAACATTAAAAAAAAAAATATATCAGTGCACTCCACACTCACCAGTATCAGAAAACTGGTGAGTAAAAGTTTAAGATAGGTGGCACAACAGAGACATCGTATGGAGTTATGAAAAAAAAAAAACAGTACAAATATCATATAGATGAGATTAATCTCTCTTGGTCAGTCTGGGTATTGATGCTATGAGAAGCAATATACTCCACATTTGTGTTTTTTTTAACATGAAGTAATTTCTTAAAGTTTTGTATAAGAACAAAAATAAAACCAGGCAAACAGAGTTTCAACTAAGGTGGCACATAGGAAAGGAGAGGTGGAGTGGGGAGAACAAGGATCATCGGGGGACAACAGTGAACAGTGTGGGGAGGGAAGTGACAAAAGGCTCTGTCGCAGCAGAGTCAAAAAACAAAAACATTTGTTTTTTATGTGAAGATAAACAAACGCGTTAGATGTTATTGATGGAGTGTGTGATGCACACATCAAATTAGAATTAGGAGTGATGTCTAGCTTTTTTTTTTTTTTTTCTGTAGTGCAATAGAATCTCTTGATCAGACATATTATGCTGACTATAGTGGTGGGGGTCTGTCTGAGCTGATACAGGCACTACTTATCCTAGCCTGTGAATGAAGAGATTTTTTTTTTCTTTTGCACCTTATTGATGTTCTATGATGTTGAGACATTGACTATAATTATCAGATTTTTTTTTTTTTGTGACTCATGGTACTTTGTGTTAGTGGTAAAATATGGTCAATATGTTTTGTGGTTAGAGTATTAAAAAATGTTTTCATATTACGCAAATTAGTTCTTAAGTATAATTTACCATATTTCTGCTTTTTTGGCATCAAACTTTAAAACATCATTACATTTTTTCAGATGTTATAAGGCTACAAGTCAAAAAGCAATTTTTAACATGTTCAAGGGATCAGTTCAGTTCTGAAGGGTAATTGTAAGGCCTGTGTGTTAGAAACACCCATAAATCACCCTATCACCCCTGAAATAATTCAAGTTGCTTAGGTAGTTTGTTAAAGGGGTTGTCTGGGGAATGTAGAACTTACCTGTTCTGACTATTGATGGATTCCAGCTCCGTCCCAAACTCCTGGTCAAGTGATTGGAAGCAGCACTCAGCCTATCGGCCTATTGTCGCTGTGTTCCCCTCCTGCCCTGATTGCACATTGTCAGCCAGCCCCCATAGCAATGGTGAGATCAGGGAAGGAGGTAATCAAGAGTTCCCCGAACATGTAATTGATTATACACACTCCAGAAAACCCCTTTAACTTTTTAAAGCATTTCACAGGTATTAACACAAAATTTAAGTGAAATTTGCACATTTCAAGTTCTTTCACTGATACTTAGCCTAAATTTCACGTTTCCATGTTCACAAGGCATGAAAGGAGAAAAATTTAACTCCACAGTTGTTTCACAGATTTTATTACTATTAAGACTTGGAAATGAAAAATTACTTTTTTTCCAATAAAATGTAGCTTTAGCAACAACATTTTTAATTTTCACAAGGGGTTAAATGAGAAATAGCAACCCACAATTTCTACTTAATTTATCCCAAGTATGGGAATACCATATATGTGGTTATAAACTGTAAAGCTGTATGAGCACACAGCAAGGGTCAGAGGGGACAAAACACTATTTGGAGGGCAGATTTTTCTGAATTGGATTTTAGGCACCATGTTGTATTTGCTGAGCCCCTGATGTGTTAGAACAGTGGAAAGTCCCAAAAAGTGTCCTGGAAATGACACCTCACAGTTGCATTATTTATTTAATTTAATTATTTTACCTGGAAATTAATGTATAGCAGAGATTTAAAAGTAAATATATTGTGTTTTGGATACAGTAGGTTATAAAGAAGTTGTATAGTCAGTAATCAAAGTATGTGTAGTATTCTTTGAAGCAATGCTTTTATGTTTAGACTTCAGGTTTTTTGGGGTTAGGTTTCACTGTGGTAAATGGTATCCTTCCTTATCCTCCTTTTGTAATACATTCTACACCTCTTTTTGGTCATTCCCTTCTTTTTCAGTTTGAGCTATTTCATTGGGGACTTGCTGTCCTAGTACATTATGGGAGCATTCTCCTCTAGAAGTATTGGAACCCTCCCCTTCCTGATTGGCAAATATTATGGTCTTACCATTAATTATTACCTCCTTAACGTAATTAGCTGTTTGAAGGAACTGCGGTTCCTTCAAACAGCTGATCAGCAGGGCACACAGGTGTTGGACCCCCTCTGATCTCTTATAGATGACCTATCATTGAGAACTCATAATTAAGATCAGTTGTTTCCCAGAGCATGTAGTTTCCAGCATAGTTTCATGGACACTGCAGTGTTTACCTAACCTATTCTTACATACTCACAACTGCTTTTATCAAGAATTTGTTTGCTTCATGGGGGGAAAGGCCCTCTTTTCCAGAAGTGCACTAATAAATTTGTGGCTTAAGAGTCCCCTTCCTTCCGTTTCATGACACTGTCAGGAAAACCATTGCCAGAGAGTGGAGAGGACAATGGCAAGGGATGACATCCTTGCCTTTATTCCTGTGCTTAAACAAGCTTCTAATTTCCTGGCTGATGCCTTGGCATATCTAGTTAAGAATTCTTTCTGGATTCCTGGACAAGACTCTGTTCTTCCCTCTACCCCCCCTAGAATCATCAACACTATCAGAGACTGCTATTCCCTGGAGTTAGAAGATCTTCCTTTAGTTAGGAGGGGGTTAATAGATCTTTCTCCCTCTAATCCTGTTGCTATGAATTCAGAAATCAACCACCTTCTCAAAAAAAAAAAAAAAAAAAAAAAGTCCTAGTGTCAGTGTTAGAAGAGGTCAAAAGCTTCTATTCCTCCAGTCTTTGTCATTCAGAAACCAAATGGATCTCACAGAGCAATTATAAACTTAAAATCTTTAAAGGGAATCTGTCAGGTCAATCTGGGACACTAAACCACCCACAGGTCTTTATAGACCTGGGGTTTAGTGTCCCAAATCACCCTGTTGTAATGCAATCCGCAGGCGCATTAAAAATAAAAAACTTTATACTTAACTAGAGAAGGGTCCGATCGACGCTGTTTGGTGAGAACGGTTCGGTTTATTCATGAGGCACTCCTCCAGGCTCCTGCGCTGTAATTCAGTGAAGCCAAAGATGGACACCCTGGCTTCACTGCGTAATTGCGGGGCATGCACACTGAAGCCGAGGAGTACTCCTCTGGCTTCATTGAAGAACCACGCAGGTGCGGGGAGTACAGCGGCAGGGTGAGTATAAAGCTTTTTTTTTATTTTTAATGCTGCCATGGATTGAATTATAACAAGGTGATTTGGGACACTAAACCCCAGGTCCCTATGGACATGTGGTTGGTTTAGTGTTCCAAATTTCCCTGACAGATTCCCTTTAAATCGCCATCTCTGATGCAAGATTTGAGAAGGGAGACTAGACGCTCAATGGTGAACCTGCTCTTTCAGTACTGTCTCATGGTGGTGTTGGATCCACATGACACTTATCCTTTCCCTATTCATCAAAACTCTAAAATTCCTAAGAATTGCCTTCAAGAAAGAAAATCAAATTCATCACTTCCACTTTAAGGCCCTGTCCTTTGGCTTCTCAGCTGCACCAAGAGTATTTATGAAAATTTCTCCTTAGGAACCCTAACATCTTACCTTCAACTTACCATGAAGTGTTTTTCAGATCTGGGATGGATGATCAGCATGGAGATCTTAGATCGAATCTCTGCCTTCAGCAATGGACTAGCTGTGAACATCAGAAAAATCGTGAAACTTTATAGGTTTTCTAATTTCTACAATCCCTGCAGTCCTCTGGGCCCAGACTCACTTGAGGCATCTTCGATATTGTTTGTTTTGGACAAAAAACAGTTGTCTCTGAAAAAAAAATGAACATCCCGGTATCCGTAATAAAGCTTTTGTATGCTGGTGGTAGCTAAGGAAGAACCTTAGAAGGAGACCTCTCTGTCTGCAGCTTCCTCAAACATGAACGTTCATGTATTTGGGAAACGTTGCATAAGATGGAGCCTTTTTTGAGAGAAAATTGTATCAAGAGCCTCTCGGACAATATAACAGCCGTAGCTTTTGTGAACAGACAAAAGCAGGATGAGTCACACTCTATCCCAATTCAAAGCTCGGATTTGCAGTTGCGCAGAAAATCATCTTTGCTCTCTGACAGCAGCTCACATTTGCGGCAAGCAGAACCTGAAAGCCAGCTTTCTTAGCAAGCAGACTCTAAGGGAAAGAGAATAGAGGCTGGGTGGGGTCTCTCATGCATAGACCTCTTCACGTCAAGAGTTAACAGGCAAGTTTCGGTTGTGTTATCCCTGTACAGTTCAGGCAGGACGATCTTAGTGCAGTTGAGGCAGTTTGTCAGCTATGGCCAGCGGGCCTGCTGAATGCCTTCTTGCCATTCTCTTCTACCTAGAGTGCTGGGAAAAAATTCAGGAAATGGACCCACATGATATTAACTCCCTTCAGGTCCTGGAGGGCCTGGTTTCCCCTGCTCCTGCAACTTCAAAGGGGCACATACTCGTCTCAACCTGAGTGACTAGATCTGTTATCCTAGGGCACGGTTTACCATCCAATGGTCAGCCAACTTAATCTGACAGTTTGAAAACTGAAAGGTTCCTTCACATTCATAGGGTCTTTTTGGATAAAGTGGTCTCCACTTTTCACCTCTCTAGAAAACCCCTCTAAGATCTTTGTTAGAGCGTGGAACTGTTTCCATAAATTTGCAGAGACAAAATAGTGTCCCTTGGATTCACCGAACCCTTCTCTAATTCTAGACTTCTTGGAATTGGTTCTAGACAGAGTTAAGACCAAGTACCCTCAATGTTCATGTTGCAGCTTTATAATTCTTTCTGGACATGAGACTGACAGACCTTCTTATTTTCTAAAGCTTTATGAAAAGAGCTTCAGGTTACTTTCTTGGGCCTGCTCCATAGTAGCATCCTGGGATCTCAACCTTGTCCTCTCCGTCCTAGCTGAAAAATCCTTTGAGCCTTTGGGTAAAATTCCTTTAAAGCTGATAAACCCTAAAGACCATCTTCTTGCTGGATATCCCAACAGCTAGGAGAGTGGGAGAGATACAGGCTATAAGAGAGGATAATTCTACGATATCTACCTTCCCGCCTAAGGTATTTTCCAAGTACCACTTTGCTTAAGAAGTTGTACTTCCATCATTCTGCCAAAATACTTTTTTTTTTTTTTTTTTTTTTATTTAAAAAAAAAAAAAAATCTTCCTTATGCTGGATGTCCGTAGGTGTGATGTTTTAAGTTCCATAAGTCAGATTATCTACTACTACTACAGTATCAAGGGGAAAGAATAAAGGGACTATCATTCGATCAGACAGGCCTTAACCCACTCGGGAAAATTGTGTGTTTTGGAAAGTTCCAGCTCCTCTGGGACTATAGGCTTACTCCATAAGGGCTATCACTGCCTCCTGTTCAGAATGTGCCTTGGCCTCTGAACAGATTTGCTGTGCTGCCACCTGGGTGAATCCTTCACCTATGAACATTACAAACTGGATATTGTCTCATATAAGGATTTGGCCATCAGCCGTAAGGTTCTTTCTGCTGCAGTTCTTTGATATTCCTGTTATTCCTCCTGTTGTTGTTGTGTACGTATGAGGGGAAAGATGAAGATTGTACTTAACCGTAATTGGATATCTCTTTTAACCTCCATGACAGCACAGGGATTTCCCTCCCTCTTTTTGTATTTAATATCTTCTTGGTTCTTTTGACTCTATTTGGCTTATGTCTAAGTTTTTTGTTTTTAGTTATCTTGTAATAACTGAAGCAATTACTGGTAAGTGTAGTTTTCATCTTTGTCTTTTTCTATGAGATTTTGATGGTGACTCAGACCAAGCTATATACCCAGCAGTTTAGACCAAAAATCCCACATCATCAAATATTAGGTGGGCCCCTGTAAATTCAGTAGGGATAAGACCTGGTGCTGTATATGGGTATAATAATAAAATAAAGCCAGAAATCAGGCAGTATTGAAGTACAGATATTCTGTACCAAACCCCATTATTAATTGCAGCCATGAACAGGACATGCTTTGAAGTGAATCTGAAATTTCTGCTCTATAAAGACGATCCCCAACAGTGCCTGCCTCACAATGACCCCGTATTTGACCACTTCAAATTCAGGCCAGTCCTTGATCCTTTTAGTACTAAATAGTACCAAATTTGTATGTTGTCTATTGCATATACCCATTTGCATTGCAGTAGACAAGTCCCTGATCCATTTCAAAGGGAGGCTTAAATTCCACCAATAACTGCCCAGTAAGAGTGGAAGGTATGGCATTAAAATATACAAACTGTTTGAGAGTAGCTCAGGATACTCCCACAAGTTTAGGGTTTGAGGGAAAGGATGCAAGAATTAAGTCCTCAGAATGCCCATGCACCTCCACTTCCTAGGAGTTGGTGTGGTGATAGGGTGGGATTTGCTGCACCCACTGCTTGATCAGGTTTATCAACTCTATGTGGATAACGTCTACACCAGCATCCCACTCTTTAAGTGCCTCCATTCCGGAGGAACTGCAGCTTGTGGCAAAGTGCACAAAAATCATAGAGACCTCTCTAAATCACAGGTTATGCAATCTCTCAGAAATGACAGCCAGGCACCATGTATTGAGAACATGTTTGTCAAATATAAGGGTAAGATGTGCTATTACTGAGCACAATTGATCTCTCTTCCTGTACAAGATACCGATACCCCGAAGCCAGGCTATATCCTGGTCTATAATAAACACATGGGACATCTGACAAAGTGCTGAAGTCATACAGTGCCCTCTGCACACCTAAAGTTTCGTACCAAAAGCTGTGTGTGTGCATTGTACAAATGGCTCTGTTTAATGTATACATACTATTCCAAACTACTGGCCAAGTGGGGACATAACTTAATTTTAAAGAGGTATTAAGACCCTAATATTTGGCAATCTTGAAAGATGGGCTACAATAATTCTAGAGGAGGTTTCCAGTATTGTACGAGAACAGCATTTTCACAAGGAAGTCTCCCATACTAAAATGAAAGGAAAGACCCAAAAGTGGTGTACAGTGTGTTTACAATAGGGGGGGTAAGGAAGGATGCCATTTACCAATGTGGAACCAGCCCCGAAAAGCTAGCCTCTGCATAAATTACACAGGGTTTTTGAAAAAACCCTGTAACTCAATTGGTCCATTGAAAAATGGGTTTTGGAAATTTGGAAAATTTTCTTTTGGACTTGTGAGCCTAAAAATAAAATTTTATTTAAAACTTGATGTCAACACAAAAATAAGATTTCACAAATTTATATTTATGAACTAATTTGGGTGGTACATTTATCTGTATATAAAGCAGATTATTTCAAACTTTGAGGAAATTTGTAATACTATGCAAATTGGGCTAGGCGATTGAAAAATAACTGAAACTGAACATCAACCAGGATAACCATTTGTGATTTTGTTCACATTGGTTATTTTAGTTTGGTTATGAAAATATTGTTGAGGAAGTTCCGAGGAGGTGATCAAATTAAAAAAAAAAAAAAAAAAAATTGCTCCAGCGCTTTTGCCTGATCTTGCGGACTGCTGAGGCCTCTGATTAGGCCGCAGCGTTCATGTGACATTGAGGCCCAATAACAAGCCTCAGCAGTCCCTGACGTCAGACAGAAGCCTTGAAGTACCCAAGAGACCAGGAGAGGTGAGTAACAATTTTTATTTATTTTTTTTTTTTGTTGTTCAATCACCTCCCTGGTCCTCCGCTTATTATACTTTGGGGTCTAAAGAGACCTCAGAGTATAATAGGAGTTTTGGTTGAGCAGATTTGTTCCAATTTATGGAAGTGGGGATGTAATGAATTTTTGTTTTTTTTTCCCCTTTGTTTTCAATAGAGACGAAATTGTAGTTCACATAAGACGACCAGACCATATTGCGTTAAATAGTAACAGGAGAATAATCTGGTGCCCCTACATTCCTGATGAAAGCGAGGAGAATTTGTCAGAGGACTCTAGCCAGACTGTTGCCTTATTACATCAAGACATGGTAAAACATATCTTTTCTTGCTCTGTGCACCAATTATTAAAAATCAGATAACAAATGTGAAACATACACAGTTACACAGTTATAATTAATAAAGCCAAAAGTTTGTGCACATATCATCTTATAAGACCTCACCTTTAATTTCGGAAACCTCTCTGAAAAATTAAAAAACTCATTCTTATTGGGGCATCTTTGTGATGCTTTTTTATTTTTTTTTGTGTAGTTCTGTTTTCTGGTGACTGGGTTCCTTGAAGTGGTTTATTCAATGTTGTTGAAGACCTTTGCTGCATGGTGGCTCAGTGATTAGCACTTTGACCTTGCAGTGCTAGGTATGAATCTGGCCAAGGACAACACTTTCAGCAAATTTGTATGTTCCACCTATGTTTGCTTGGGGTTCCATCTGGTACTCCAGATTCCGCACACGCTCCAAAGACCTACCATTTGGGAATTTAGATTGTGAGCCCTATATGAGACAAAGACTGACACTGTCTGTTAAGCGCTATAGAATGTTTATTTCACATTCTTGTAAAACACAATGTGTCATCTGAAAGAGAATACCACTATTTGTTTTTTCGTCTTACTGTTCTACCTGAGTTGAAATCAGTCATGGTGAGCAGCAGCAACCTTACAGCACTGACTATATTGTATACTATTATTTATTTATTATGCTTACTTATATAGCGCCATCATATTCCGCAGCGCTATATAACATACAGAGCCTGACAGACCCCATTAATCATAATGGTATCCATCGGGTGTCTGTTCTTTAAAACTGAAACCTCCAGACAAAAAGTCAGATTTGCAGGGCGATTTTTGAGAGCACTCTGCGACTGAGTCTCCAAACAGACTTCAACACAGATGTGAACGTAGCCTGAGAAAGCAGTGTAACTGTGTTCACATGTCTTACTTTCTACAATTTACATATAAAATTACTTTAAAACGTTACATAAAGTATATCATTTAACTAAATTGCCCATAGCAAACAACTTTTTGATATATAGCATTAAAGCATGGAAGCTAACTTCTCTCTAGTTATCACTCTGAGCGGCATGCTGGAAAATAGCAAAGCATGTGTTCGTGTGAAGATCCACATAGAGACACCAACATCGGTGTATGCATATTAGTAACTGGCCACTTTTACATTCTATCTTGTTCATTTCAGGAGAAAAGACTTTCTAAGAATACGCAGGAGACTTGACATGCCATGATGGTTCATATTTCCTCACCTCCTGTATTCTTAAAGGGTTTTATTTGTGGCTAATAGCTATGTGACAAATTTGTGAAGTTGTCACTCTTTCCTGTGCAAGTTAACCACTTTAGAGCTTTCTTAAAACACCTCCAGTGTACCTTAGAGCCATACCGAATACCTCCATTATTTATCAAGGATTGAGTACTGCAGCAGCAATTATTTGAGTGTCTTGTCCAGAAGCCTCATCATACAACTCAGGGTGGGTTCACACCTGCGCTTGCTGTCCGTCCGTTGCCAATCCAGTGAAAATCTCGGCGAACTGGATTGGCATCGGATACAGACCGGTCAGCGGCGCATTGGTTAAAAACCCATTCATTTGAATGGGTTTTTAAAGCAATGCGCGGGTGTGCGCTTACACCCTCTGCGCTGCGAATCCTTTTTTTTCGTCGGAAACAAAGTCAGACACGCAGGACTTCGTGTCCGACGAAAAAAAAAGGATTCGCAGCGCAGAGGGTGTAAGCGCACACCCGCACATTGCTTTAAAAACCCATTCAAATGAATGGGTTTTTAACCAATGCGCCGCTGACCGGTCTGTATCCGATGCCAATCCAGTTCGCCGAGATTTTCACTGGATTGGCAACGGACGGACAGCAAGCGCAGGTGTGAACGAAGCATCATACATATTTATTTAATATACATATTTATTTAATATACAGTATATTTACATTTTTAATTTTTTTATTTTCACATATACTATTCATTTATGTAAACTTGTTTATAACTGGAGGTACTCTTTAAGGTTAACATCGAATATAAGATCTTTATGGTCTCTACTTTCTCCATATGCAGATCTTGAAGCAGTGAGCTAACCATAAAATCTAGCTGTCACCAGTGATCTGCATAAACAAACAAGTAGAAATGACACATTAGAGAGGCATTTATCATGATTGGCGTTAAGTACATTAAACCTCTGTATAAGTTAGGGTGCATTATTTGGTGTGGTTGTGTGGCAACACTGTGAGATCTCATAGTTGGAGTATTGTTGATTTAATTTTAGACCTAAATAATATATAACAAGTTGATACCCGTGAAATTAAAGTAAGCTAATTGAAAGTGTTATTTTCCAAAAAAATCCATCCCGCTAGAACCACTTTCTACTCCCTTCCGAAAGTGCACAAGAGATTACACCCTTTAAAGGGTAGGCCCATAGCGGTGGGGATTGACAGCGTTACCCAGAATGTATCCCTCTACATTGATGAGGTGTTGAGACCGTTTGTCATCTGGTTGCCCTTGTATATTAAAGATACAACAAACGTTCTTAAACGTTTGGATGATTTGGTAATACCTCCTGATTTTATGTTGGCTAGTTTGGATGTGGAGGCCATGATAGGGGCTGTAGGGCGTTTCCTTAGGACAAGAGGGAACCATTTCACTGCGCATAATTCCTTTGTGTTGGAATTATTGGACTTTGTTCTTCAAAACAATGTTTATTTGACTTCCACCAGTTCACAGGCATGGCAATGGGGAGTCCATGTGCCCCTACGTACACAAATCTGTATCTTGACTGGTGGGAGAAGGAGGTGGTCTTTGCAGATGTCATGGATCTTCAATGATCTTATTCACCTTCGATGATCTTATTTTTGGCTAGATTCATCGATGACGTGCTGATCCTATGGGATGGCACAAAAAAATCAATATCTGAAATTTAAGGCTTTAACCATAAACAAACTTGGATTATTTTTTATGGCAGAGATACAAGAACTGTCTATTACATTCCTGGATTTGACAATCTGTAAATCTCCGTTGGGAAAACTGAGCACCACAATTTTTCAAAAATATACAGCTCATGCAATGGGACAGTTGGCATCTTCATTCTTTACGCGTGGGCATTCTTAAGGGACAGTTCCTGCGTCTACGCAGGAACTGTACCCATTTCTCAGACTATCTTAATGCAGCGGCCAATTTATGGCAAAAATTTAGGAATAAGAGGGTACCTTGACTGAGTGTTGCGGAGAGCATACCAACATGCAACATCATGCAAGTCCCAGGGTGTAGTGTATCTGGCAACATGCTCCAGTGGAACTCAATATGTGAGGAAAACCATTAGAGCGTTCTGCGGGAGGATACGTGATCATGTAAATAATATTCTGAGACATGATTATACATCTATTGCAAGACACATTTGGGACAAACATGATGGAAAGGCTTCTCATATGAAATTCCAAGGAATTGAACTTGTTCACCCATCCCCTTGTGGAGAAAGCTGGATCAAAAAATTCTTCAGCGAGAGGCGCAATGGACTTTAATTATGCAGACAGTCAAGCCATTAGGTTTGAATTAGACCATTTCTTATTCTTGCTTTATATAACTTCTTTAGTGGGGTTTGTTTTTTTTGTCTTCTGTTTTTTATCATTAGGACATTAAAATGCACCGATTTGTTATTAGTGATGCTTTTTGATTTTTGCTAATATCATTGGTGCAAACTAAGCAATATAGAGGGGTTAATATTGTGCATGGTGTTTATAATGCATTATGTATGCCCTTTCTTCAGGTTTATTCAAGGTATTATTACCTGTTTGGTAATGGATGTTCCTACACCTAGAAAATTATTGGACTATATTAGATCCTGTTTGTTTTTGTCTTTTTGTTCCTTTTTTATTGGTCCCCGAAGTATATTCATTTATCTGTTCAAATATTGGTGCTATCACTTTACTTACCCGTGATCTTGATCCTCAGTAAAAAATAATTAGCGATCTCTAGACACTGCTCGCTTTGGTCTTTTGTTTTTGTTTACTCATTATCCATTATGGGGGCGGGGTTTACATCGGTGGTGACACTCCGCTAATGGTCGAGGGACGCGCATGGAGCGCATACCCTTAAGTCCGGCTTCCATAGCGATAAATAAGTGACGTGACCCGTCGCCTCCTGATTGGCTGAATCTTGATCCAGGAGGTGGTCCATGCGCGATAAATAGCCACCACCGCCGCTCTTTTTTGCGACCGTGTATTAGAGCCGATGGGGAGAGGGGGGAAATGCTAGCTTTCTAACTATATCTAAGAGCTGAGATAATACTTGCCTCTGCTGACAGTACAGCTTATTATGTCGCCCTAGAAACTCATTAAGTGTTTTGATTAATGTTATAGGCTGGGTGGATATGATTAGTACAGGCACCCAATCGACTCAGATGTGCACAAGCACAACATAAAATTTTTTTTTAACCCACTGGCTTCAACTAGCGATGTGGTTGGGGGGGGGGGGTTTACCTGGGTGAGTGCATGATTATCAATGGCCTGAGCCTCCCTGGTTTACTAGCAGAGTCTGTGTGGGGCATGAAAGAGGTCTCAGCTCTGTATATACAGCCTATATGATTCAGGGCTGATTCCAGAGGCGTAGCTAGGGGTTCATGTTCGTAAACCGATACTATGAGTATATGGTGAGTGTATAGTGGTATATAGCAGCTCTACACAGGGCTCTGCACATGATTTAGGTGAATACAGGGCAGTAGCATTTAGTGACTTACCGGTGATGTCTCTGACCAATCCTTCACAGTTCCCATCTCTTTCATCTGGACGGCCATGACCACTTCTTCCAGTCTCTGTAAAGTTTGCAACACAGACTCCTCACTTTTCCAGGCACCTGACCCACATTGTCCTCACCTGCACAAAGCCCCCATCCTGCTGCTACCCCAATTATGAAATATATAATATAACCCCCTATAATGAACAATACCCCCAAGTGTATCTTTAAGTTAATAACTTCCCTGTGCACCCCTTTAAATAGTGCCCCTTATTAATAATGCAATAGATGTTTCCTAATTAAAAAGGGGAAAAAAATTATTGGGGTTCCTATACCCCGGACCCCAGGATCAGCTGTTTGAATGAACCATGGTACCTGTGTAAGCGCCATGACCCCTTCTCTGTTTACATAGTGTAATTCATCTCATAGCGGCCATGTAATGTAACTACAGCCTTGTCCTATACACGTCTATGTGACAAGGCTGGAATTACATCACATGGTCACTATAAACAGACAGCGTGTGATATAAACAGGCACCATAGCCCCTTCATACAGCTGATCAGTGGGGAATCCCTTATCTCTTATTGATGTTTTATTCTGAGGATAGACCATCAATAAAAATGAGCTGCAAAACTCCTTAAAGAGGACCTTTCATGTCCTCATTTATATGCTGTTTTACATACCGCTAGAAAGCCAACAGCACGCACGCTGAATTCAGCGCCCTGCTGGCTTTCCAGGTATGTGCCCCGGGGCTGGAGATATCGGCGGTCTTAGTTTCACGGTCTACGGTCTAGCTAAGCTGTGAGGAACGCCCTCTCTGACAGTTCTCGTTCATAGACTTGTACTCAGGGGGCGTTCCTCACAGCTCAACGTCATCGCCGGGCAGTAAGAAACGCCCCCTCTGACAGTACAGCGCTATGGGCGAATACAGAGAGGGGGCATTCCTTATAGCCCAGCGATGACGCTGAGTTGTAAGGAACGCACCCCCCAGTACAAGTCTATGAACAAGAACTGTCAGGAAGGTCGTTCCTCACAGTGCAGCTAGACTCAGGAACGCCCTTCTGACAGTAAACCGTGAAACTAAGACCCCCGATATCTCCATCCCCGGGGCACATACCAGGAAAGCCGGCAGTGCGCTGAATTCAGCGTGCTGTTGGCTTTCTAGCGGTATGTAAAACAGCATATACATGAGAACGTGAAAGGTTCTCTTTAAGGCTAAGGTCCCACGTGGTGTCCTGCAGCAAAAAAGAGTTTTTCCTGCAGCACTTTGCACAGAAAGTTCGCAGAGGTTTCCTCTGCAGACTTTCTGCTTCAATTATATCTACAGGAAGACCGCCAGCATTTCCGTAGGTATAATTGACATGCTGTGATTTCCAAAACTGTGTCTGTTTTGGAAATCGCAGCGTATCCACTTTGCATATTTTACTGCAAAGTGGGGGCCACATGTGGCGAAAACCCACAGAAAAAAACCTGGCATTTTACATCTAGCAAATCCCATCCACACTTTGCGGAAAAATACGTGCAGCAGATGCACTGCGATTTCCAAAACTGTTGCGGTTTTGGAAATTGAAGCATTTCAATTATAGCTACAGAAACACTTGCGGTTTCCATATAGGTGTATTGAAATCAGAAAGTCCACAGGGGAAACCTTTGCAGACCTTCTGTGAAAAGTGCTGCGAGAAAAACCAAAATGTTACCGCTGCGGTTTTTCCTGCAGCGCTTTTTTTTCTGCAGCCCACTATGTGGGGCTTTAGTCTTATTAAAACCCAAGTGTCACCTTAATTAAATTAATTGACCCTCATATTATGCCCCTGATTCCACCTGACATAAATACTGCACCTCTAATGGCTCCTTATATTATTGACCACCCCCTTATGTTCATAATGCCTCCTAATATAAATGATGCCCCCTAATGGCCCCTTATATAAAACCCTCCCCCTTGTATTAATACCTCCTAATAACCCTTATATAAATGACCCCCCATCGTCATAATGCCCCTAATGAATCCTCCCTTTATAGTTACATTTCCCTCTCCTATCCACCCCTATACTATTAATACTGTATACCCACAACTAAGCTAAAAAAGCAAAAACAAAAGTCATACTCACCTGCGATGCTGATGAATGGAGCCGCCGGCGCTTCCTCCCTGTCCACGCACAGGACGTCTGTGTCTGAGCGCAGGCGGCGCGGTGTTGTGACGTCATCGCACCGCCTGTGCTGAGAAGCAGACATCGTCTGTGGTCTCGGCGTCTTGTAAACCGCAAGCCTGTATTGGCTTGGGGTTTACAATACCGTTAAGTTGCAGGTTACGTTTTAACTAGATCGCTGTCTGCAAACACCGATCTAGTTAGAAACAAAGGTTGTATTAATGGCAGCCCCGGGGTGGGCCCCCAAAAATTACGTGGGCCCGGGGCAGCCTCCCCCTCTACCCCCCCCGCTAGCTACGCCTCTGGCTGATTCTTTATGTAGTCTGAGATATTGGCCAACACCTCTTGACTTTTGGTATAGGGGACAGATTGCTTTGTTGACTGGTTGGTAGACCTTTGCATAATACTAATATTGGTCCCCCAGTCCTACACGCTCTGGATTGATCTCATGCTTTTAATATTTTTTAGCTACACCTTTTTTGATATTTTGTTGTTTTTCAGACGTCATTTACTCCAGTAAACTGACATAAATGATCAAACATTTGACTAGGTCATTGACCTTGCCCATACTACACTCCCTTTTAGGTAAGTGATGAGGGCAGTGTAACAAAGAGAGAATTGGAAATTTTAGTGCGCAATTCTTGGACTTCTGCAAATGTTGCCTTTTTTTTTTTTTCCCATGCCTTGTGCACCTGAAAACTGGCATAGAATGAATGATGGTTCTGAATAAATTGAAGATGACCTGACCTAAACCTTTATGTAGGCAATGAATCTTCTGCTAACAGTATACCCCTTCCGTGTTGTCTTCGACTTGATCAAGTGAAGCTCATGTCCCCCCTAATTTGTGTTAAGAGAAGTGTATATCCTGAACATGATTGTGACTTGATTAAGATGAAAGAAAATATCTTGTTGCTCATAGCAACCAATTACAGCACACATTTCTTTTTTCTGTAGCGCTATATAATATGAAAGCTGTGCTGTGTGCAACTTAGACAGTTTTTCTTTAAAGGCAGCCTGTCAAGGTGATTTCGGACTCTGAACCACCCACAGGTCCTTATATTCCGCGTGGGTTAGTGTCCCAATTATGCCTGTTATAACACAATCCTCCGTGGCTGCGTTAAAATAAAATAAACTTTTATACTTGTCTAGAGAGGAGTCCATTGAGTCTCTTTAAAAGGATTGTCAAGAGTGTTTTGGGACACTAATCCAACCACAGGTTCTTATGGATCCACTCATCCATGTGAAATACACTCTGAACCGATTTGTATGTGAATCCATAGTTGCAGATTACTTATACCCATACCTGCTGTTTGTCTTCCTTGGGACAGATTGAATTTTCCAGACTCATCACATTGCTAGAAATGTCTGACAATGGTTGCAAGAGCATGACCAAGACTTACAAGTATGTCCCTGGCCTCCTAATTCCCCTGACTTGAACCCAATAAAGCAATGATCTCCTTGTCATGTTGGCACTGTGGATCCTCCACTAAACACCCCCAACAAATGTGGTATGAACTGCAGACATGTCTCCAGATACCTGAGACTACTTTCTAGCAGCTTTGAGTCACTTCCAGTCCATCTAAATGCTGTCTTTGCAGCACATGTGGGGGTTACTCTGGATTTTAGTTGGTGGTCATAATATAGTGGCTTGACTCTGTAGGTCACTGCATCTGGCCAATGGGTTTTATACTGGAGCATTTCTACATTGAACAATTGTACTGCAATAATAAGTCTGAGTTCTGTTTGACTTCCTAATAAATTTTTTTCTGTTTGATGTGTTTTCTCACTTTCCCTATTTTGGGTGTCAACAAATTTCCAAAAGGGCAGGATAGATGAACTGATAAAATAAGTCATTGCTCTCCTTTTAAATGTGCCCTTTTCTGGGGCATTCAAATGAAGTTTGTGTACAGGTTACTGTTGAGACCAGTACTGAGTGTGGTCATCTGACTGAAAACAGGATGTCACCACTTCTGATCTGGTAAGGATTGGAAACTGTGTGAAACAGATTGTCAAGTGCTGGAATATACTTTAAAAGTTATGTTTATTTTTCACTTTATTCCATATCCTGGCTTTAAAAAAAAAAATATATAAAAAATTTTTTGTTTGCGTACTATAAATTTTTGAATGCCAAATAACACACAACTATAGACCTTTTTTCTCATTTTTGCGTTTTTAATTCTAGGCTGAGGTATGGGACTTGGACATCATAAGAGCAAACCATAGCTCATGGCCTACTCTTATCAGTGACATCAAGGAAGGATTTATATCGGTGACTGGACATTCTGGTGTATGTTATTTATTTTATTTTACTTGTGTTTGCATGTATTTATCAGATGTAAGTTGTGGCTTCATTAGTATGTGTTTTTTTTTTTTTTTGTTGTTTTTTTTTTTTCCATGTAATAAATGTTAGCTATGCCTCCAATTGATTAGAGGTTGTTATCCCATCTCAAAATTTAACAATTGACAGTTTGAGAACCATGCATAAGCCTCAATCATATTGTACATGTTCTCATTACGCAACACGGCATGTTGTGAATATAGTCCAATTCTTTTTTATTTTTTTTATTTTAGAATTTGACACCTTAATTTTAAGTCATGACTTGGTGAATTTCCATGTATTCATTTTTCAGCATTCTTGAAGTTCTGTAAGTAAACTAATGTATCAATCACTAAGCGACGAGTGCTTACTATTACAGTGCTGCCGCGTAGTTCTAGAGGACAGCCGCCATACTACCGTCCTAAAATGTGCAACAGCCGTTTTATAAAAAAAAATGTTTCGAAGCGTGAGGAAATCAAGGATTGAGGCGTATCGAAGATTTACTGAAATTTGGATCGAATTCCACTTCTGCAGCTTCGATTCGCTCTTCAACAACAAAAATAATAATACAGTAATAAATTATTATATTGTGTCCGTAAGTCTTTCTATTAGCGACTCAAAGCTTTCACGTTCACACACACATTCAGTCCTGTGTGCCTCTGAGCGCGTTCACATTAGCTATCTTGCTGACAATCATAGGATCTGAACAGTGGACCATACTGTCCAAAGATGATGATGTCTGTCAATATTCAACACATCCATGGCCTTTTTGAACTGACGCAAATAGTATCCACATGATTTATCATACATACTGACCCAACACTGGGTATTATTGGGTGCTATGAGGCTTGAACTACTGTACAGTATTCAGCTGCTTGTTAACTGATTGGTAGTGTGTAGTAAGGGTAGTTTTGCCAATGGAAATGACCATGAAAGCAGGAACTTTAAAGAGGACCTTTCACATCCTCATGTATATGCTGTTTTACATACCGCTAGAAAACAGACAGCGTGCTGAAATCAGCACGCTGTCTGCTTTCCCGTTATGTGGCCCGGCGCTGAAGCTATTGATGCTGTAGTTCTCTGCCCCATCGTCAGAAGACAAACACTGGACGATACTCCTGAATGATCCTCTACTTAATAAGAATATCCCCCATAAGCCAGCAATTACTTTTAGAAGAGCAAAAACCCTGAAAAATCTATTGGCCCCTAGCAAACTGAGGTCTCTTACTAAACCTGTAGACCGGAATATGTCATATCCACAACCAAATGGTGTTTATAAATGTGAACACAAAAAATGTAAATGTTGTCACACAATTAACCATTCAGCCAAAACCATTACGAGCTTTTCAACAGGCGATATTTTCCAGATCAGTCATTTCCTGAACTGTTCATCCTCCTTTGTCATCTGTGTCCTGGAGTGCCCTTGTGGCCTCCAGTATGTAGGAAGGACCATCAGACCATTAAGGGAGAGGCTAAATAAGCACAGATCTAATGTAACTAATGGCTACCTCAAACACAGTGTATCAAAACATGCCTTGGTGTCGCATAAATCTTGTTTCGATGCATTCAAAATCACACCACTAGACCACATTCCTGCCCATACCAACAACAGATTTGAAAAGCTCAAGAGAAAGGAAATGTATTGGATTTTTAAATTTAACTCTCTAACACCAGCTGGGCTTAATGAAGCACTTGAGTCTGTATATGACTAGGTATTCTAAGGCGTGTGTATATATTTGCATATCCACACATCGCCGGCATTATCTTCTCCCCTCCAGTACATTCTTTTCAACCCATATGCATATGTATTGTCATCATTTTTGTTCTATGCCTATCACTTATAATTATTATGTATATATTTGTTTATAGTGAAATATAATTCTTAGCCATAATCTTATTTTTATTACCCATTTTCATTTTTCATTTATCCATGTATTATGATACATTCTCTAGCCCCAGTCATATGAGCATGATGTCCGCCCTCTCATTACTCATTAACATTATTTCTTCTTTTTAGTGCTATATTTCATAACAATCATAGTTCAGATCAGTCCTGCGCCCTACACAGAAACATATGACTCAGAGCGGGAGATCGCTACACACATGCGCAGTAGCGATCTCCGAACGCGAATGAAACATTTAGCATTACCAATTCTTAATTTTTTTGTTTTCTTTTTTTTTTTTTTTTTTCTCAATTTAAACTTTCTTTCAATCAAATTCTTTTTTTTTTTTTTTTTTTTTTTTTTTTCCCTTTCCCTTCTCAATTAAAACTTTATCTCTCAATCGAATCTTTCCCCACAAGTTTGAACCCCTCCCCCTAGGGGTGGTCCCATTTCACCATACCTTTATAAGCCTTTCTGAATGTGGTCTCCACATTTGCCTCTCACTCACTTCAGATCTCACAGCCTACCTCCTCAGGCTGGTAAGTACCAAAAAACATTGGTTTAAACTTTTTTATGTATAGTTTTTACTCTTATGTGCAGTTTGATTTTATATTGCATTTATTAGCCTTTTAGCTTTACTTATTTATTATTTATTTTTTTGAGTACATTCATTACCACTATTTATTCATTTATTTATTTATCTATCCATGACAATACTATCTGGTGGGATACTTTTCTTTTATCCCATAGAATGGTATCATTAATTTCACTGGTTCTAAATTCCAATTACTGACTCTTTACATGTGTATTCTTTTATTGTTTTTATGTTTAGTCTCTTGTACACTTGATAAAGGGGATCTGATTTCCCCGAAACGCGTTGTGTTATTTGAGTATAATAAAGCATCTTTGGTGAAGCGCGGTCCCCACACCTCATTTTTTGGGAGATTCTCCTACCAATCCACTACCATCGTCAGAAGGGCGTTTCTGACAGTCTAGCTTGGCTGTGAGGAACGCCCTCCCTGACAGTACAGCTCAGCGTCATCACTGGGCGGTAAGGAACACCCTCCCTGACAGTACTCATCCATAGCCTGTATTGTCAGGGAGGGCCACATTGTGGCTGGCTTCTCTTCTAGTGCGTGCACTGTCCCTGCCTCCCTAAGAAGAAACCCAGGTCATAATAAGGACATTTTGGCTTAGTTTCTGACAAATTCCAAATTACATTGTTCTTGTAATCATGTTTGTAACCAAAGAAGACAAAAGACCTTCAATACGATGATAGAGAAAACCTTTAAAGCTCTGCAAAGTTTTTAATTTATATATGCCAAAATGTTTTATATTTAAATGTCCATATGTAATTGTTTGTTCATGGTAAATCCCTTTTGATCCAATTTTTTTTATCATTAGCAATTGCAACTTCTGTTTAATCTTATAACATGGGAAAATCAGGTAATTCTGATTTTCTTCCATTGCCTTGTAGATGGAACAAGACTTCAAGTAGTTACTGCTTATTTTTGCATTTGGAGCCCAGCAATTTTTTATTTTTCTTTGCCAGTTTGTGCCTAGGGCAAGTTCTCCTTGTTGCCCTGTAATTCCTTTATTGATATGTCGGTGGAGTTACATTGAGACCTAGGGATGATGTAACTAAAAAAAATCTGCAGCAAAAGCAGTATAGCAGTATTATATTTTTTTTAATTTTTTTGATGTAATATATTTATGGAGTTTTGTGATGCTTCATTACCTTTTGGGGGGGGGGGGGGAGTTCACACTACCCTTAGTAAAGTCCGTTGCTGTCTTTTGTCATAGGATGACAGCAATGGAATTCAGCTGTCACAGAGCGGTCACAGACTGATTGTGTCTGTTCCCATTCACACTAATGTAAACATGACAGACCCTATCCTCTCATGCTTGTTTACTTTTGTAACAGAAGATAAAGTCATGCATGCATTGTGAACTCCCCCTTTAAAAGAAGTAAAACACTGGGGGGAAAAAAAAACACCTGTAATTTTATTTATGTTCTCCAGTGAGTGGAGGTATGCAAGTGGGTTGTGTCTTTTTATCCTTTTGGGGAATTTAAGATATTGTGATCTCTTTACAGGGGAGCATAGGCCAGGGATACTATGAACAAAAGCGTAGACGTCCAGCCCATACACTGGGTTTCTATTTATCAGTTAGCACCTCATATTACACAGCTCTTATACTGTGGTCCTCACCTCTTGAAGTGGACCTTTCATGTCTTCAGAGATTGATGGTATTATATATTAAATATTATATATTTGATGGTATGCGCCCGGCTGCCAGAGATAATGGTGCTGTTAGTTTTGGCACTAATTTCCCTCCACTGCTATAGAAGATTACTGTCAGGGGGGCTTTACTTGCAGCCAAGCGATACCCTTTTAACAGTGGAGGTATATTTGTTCAGCAATGAACTGCACCGATGGTTCTGGCACCCGGGCGCATACCAACAAAGCTGACCGTGTGCTGAGTTCAGCGCACTGTCTACTTTCTAGCGATATATAGTTCTGCCGATGTCCAAGGACATGAAAGGAAAGATAGTTATTCCACCCAAATCTGTTAATAAATCTACCATTATCTCTCTTAGATGTTTGCATCATCTTTTTTCAATTTTGAATTTTTTTTGGATATTAGTTTTACAAGTGTAATGGTGATTTTACAAATCTACAAGAAAATATCCCAAACTCATTTTGTAGGTACCACTTCAGCTCTGAATGTGATTTTAAAGGCCTATGTATTAGAAGCTCCCAAAAATCATCCCATTTTTAAAACTGCACCTCTCAAATAATTTAAAATATGGGGTTGAAATTTAGACATTTCATTTTTTTTTTCAATAATTTAGCCCTAAAATTTACACATTCACAAGGGTTAAAGAAGAAAAGCATTACACAATTTGATATGCAATTCATATAATACAGGTAGAACTGCAACCTGGTGTCATTTGATAGCTGATAATCTTCGCTTTCATAGGTCACCTAAAATTACCTTCTCTAAAATCTACGTTGTGTACCTCTCTAACAGGCCAGAGAAAAACAATTTTTGTGTGAGTTCTTGTTGAAATACAATGTAATCTGAAGGCAACATGTTAGAGTAGGAGGAGTTGAGTAGATTTAGTTTTGATCAGAAACATTCAGTAGAAGTTGTTGTTTATCCACTTTATTTCTCCATTCTTTTTTTGCTTGGAAAAGAGCTTTGTTAGTTAGAACTTCCCTTTAAACTTAATTACGGTTTCTAAGCATTGAAAAAAAAAGAGAAATAAATGACAAATTGTACTGAATGATTTCAAATAAAATTACAAATTAATCTTATCTGCTCCTCCTGCTTTATAACATGTTTACTGCAGATTACACATCATTTTCATGGTGATATTTTTCCTTTTAGCTTCAGCTAATGTGGTTCCCTGACAATTCACCAATAGAGAACCTTGCTCCACAAACTAAATAAATAGTTTTAAACTTAATGTCAATAATGTATTTTTATAAGATTTTAAATAGATTAAGCTTTTTAACTTTGTTTCCTTCTTTACAGTGTTTAAGTGAGGGAGCTCTTTCTCCTGATGGAACGGTCTTGGCAACTGCTAGCCATGATGGTTATGTGAAGTTTTGGCAGATATATATTGAAGGACAAGATCAACCAAGGTATAACTTTATAATGTGTTTTAATGTTAGCATCATTTTTCAGATTTAAATCTTAAATGATCTATGCCTTGAATGTCTGACTCAGGTCCCTTCCGTCTGCAGAAAGTGTGGGTCACTCTTGATCTCCATGCTGCTGCCAGCATCCAGACAGAGAATGATTGAAGGTGCCACTCTCTGTTCCCATCTTGTTCAGTATGTTTATTAAAGGCGAATTCCCACTAAAGACGTTCTCCCCTTTCCATGCTGGAGGTTTGATAGCAGAGACCCCCCCAGAATTAAGTTGATTCTCTTGTGTGGCACTGCAGGGGCTAGCCACCCCATCGTTTCCATAGCATTCCATTCTCTTGGGAGCTTTAGGGAACTTGGCTTTGTTCTTTTGATCATCAGGTGTCCTTGTGATGTGACACACAGAGATCAGACATTTTTCCTATCCTGTGTATAAATGTTTATTTTAAGATCTTTCAGAATGTATTAACTTGTACAAAGGTACAGAATTGTATAATTATCTAGTACATTTTTTGAGCTTATTCTTTGTCATAAACTAAAACTAGCAAATAAAGTTCTAAAGAAATAACAGCAGGTCTAAAAAAATGATATAAAAGTAGTCTGTCTCCAGGGTGAAGCATATTAAACTTGCAACACCCTTAAATGGGTCAGACTCACCTGAAGCCAGTTTTTTCTCCATGAAATTTCTTGCCTCCATTTCAGAGAGAGTCATTTATTTTAGAAAATGCAAATAAGCCTCCTGGAACACCGAGGGTGGTTCTGTTGCTGCAAACTGCTACACCCACACTGCCTAAAAATGCCCCCCCTTTTCTTTTTTTGAGTGACAAGTCCAGGGAGCTAAGCGTAAATCTTATGCCCTGTCACTGAAAGAATGGAGAGGGGGGTGGAAGGAAGGTCATATTAGAGTAATGTGAGGCATAGTAGTTTGACACAACAGAGCCACCCTTGGTGCTCCTGAATTCTTTCTTGCATATTGTGAAATAGATGAGACAATAGATGGTGAAAAAGTGTTAGTCGGATGAGTCTCACCTATCGGTGTTCCTGGTGTAATATAATTCACTGTTAGGACAGAATAAAGAGTTACGTAGGGAGTATTATATAAATAATAAAACTTTTATTGAGGCTCTTGTTAAAATAAAAAAAGTTAAAACAATATAGAGAAGTGTGTGATAGGATAATTGGACAATTAGTGGTGGGTGATACCTTGTATTGTCCAACTTCTATGTTGCAGATAATTGTCCATTAGGACATAGGCACATAGTATATCCAGTGTACTTATTGTATTAATAACGGACCCAGGAAATTATATGGGTAGATTCCGAATTATGAACCCTTTGGGAAAAGTCCCATTGTGGCTAATGCTGTAGGGGTTTGCAGACTTGCCCCAGTGTGTATACACAAGTCTCGCAGATCCCCCACCACAGTGCTGAGGTTCCAGACGTGTCTGGTGGACAAACGACAGTTGCTGTTCAGGCTCAGGTAAAATCACAAACCCGAGCAGTGCTACCAGCTGCGATCAGAAAGAAGCTTTCAGTGGTGCTGCAAATCGGCTGGCATGTGACTCCTGTACCTCATCCTAGATCTGTGTAAAAATACTGGTTGTACAACTCAGACTCAGAGGGAAGGAGAGCCACAACAGTAAATTGGATACCACACATCCATGTTTGGAGAAAATCTCAATACCGTGAATGGTTTTAGGGGTCGCTGACTTCCCTAGTGTATACACTGAGGGATTCCCGCAGATCCTCGACTGCAGCCATGCAGCTACTACTTGCCTAGACCAGTTCTGAGGTGCCAGATGTATCCGGCGGCCAATCATACACATCCACTGCTCTAATGCTTTTACCGGCTTATGGTAAAAGGTAAGGCAATGAACTGGTATAATGCAATATACAGTGGGGAAAAAAAGTATTTAGTCAGCCACCAATTGTGCAAGTTCTCCCAAAAAGATGAGAGAGGCCTGTAATTGACATCATAGGTAGACCTCAGCTATGAGAGACAAATCCAGAAAATCACATTGTCTGATTTTTAAAGAATTTATTTGCAAATTATGGTAGAAAATATGTATTTGGTCAATAACAAAAGTTCATCTCAATACTTTGTTATATATCCTTTGTTAGCAATGACGGAGGTCAAACGTTTTCTGTAATTCTTCACAAGGTTGGCACACACTGTTGCTGGTATGTTGGCCCATTCCTCCATGCAGATCTCTAGAGCAGTGATGTTTTGGGGCTGTCGCTGGGCAACACGGACTTTCAACTCCCTCCAAAGGTTTTCTATGGGGTTGAGATCTGGAGACTGGCTAGGCCACTCCAGGACCTTGAAATGCTTCTTACGAAGGCACTCCTTCGTTGCCCTGGCGGTGTGCTTGGGATCATTGTCATGCTGAAAGAGCAGGCTACATTTCATCTTCTTCAATGCCCTTGCTGATGGAAGGAGGTTTGCACTCAAAATCTCACGATACATGGCCCATTCATTCTTTCATGTACACGGATCAGTCGTCCTTGTCCCTTTGCAGAGAAACAGCCCCAAAGCATGATGTTGCCACTCCCATGCTTCACAGTAGATATGGTGTTCTTTGGATGCAACTCAGCATTCACTCTCCACCAAACACGACGAGTTGTGTTTCTACCAAACAGTTCTACTTTGGTTTCATCTGACCATATGCCATTCTCCCAATACTCTTCTGGAACATCCAAATGCTCTCTAGCAAACTTCAGACAGGCCCCTTAAGCAGGGGGACATGTCTGGCACTACAGGATCTGAATCCCTGGCGGTGTAGTGTGTTACTGACGGTAGCCTTTGTTACGTTAGTCCCAGCTTTCTGCAGATCATTCACTATTTCCCCCCGTGTGGTTCTGGGATTTTTGCTCACCGTTCTTGTGATCTTTATGTCCCCACGGGGTGAGATCTTGCGTGGAGCCCCTGATCGAGGAAGATTATCAGTGGTCGTGTATGTCTTCCATTTTCTAATTATTGCTCCCACAGTTGATTTCTTCACACCAAGCTGCTTGCCTGTTGCAGATTCAGTCTTCCCAGCCTGGTGCAGGCCTACAATTTTGTTGCTGGTGTCCTTCCACAGCTCTTTGGCCTTCACCATAGTGGAGTTTGGAGTGTGACTGTTTGAGGTTGTGGACAGGTGTCTCTTATACTGATAACAATTTCAAACAGGTGCCATTACTGCAGGTAATGAGTGGAGGACAGAGGAGCCTCTTAAAGAAGTTACAGGTCTGTGAGAGCTAGAAATCTTGATTGTTTTCCACCATAATTTGCAAATAAATTCTTAAAAAATCAGACAATGTGATTTTCTAGATATGTTTTCTCATTTTGTCTCTCATAGTTGAGGTCTACCTATGATGACAATTAATGACAATTACAGGCCTCTCTCATCTTTTTAAGTGGGAGAACTTGCACAATTGGTGGCCGACTAAATACTTTTTTTTCCCCTCTGTATGGCGATGTGGTATTTAGCGCTGTCTCTCAATTATTCTATATCAGCCTAGACACACAAACAAATGCCCTACCGACTACTAAACTGATTGACAGCTTCTTCTAGGGATGGGGAGGGCCAGAATAACAGCTAAACTTCGATTGACAGACCTGTCAGCCGATCATCAAAGAATTCCTGAGGAGACAGTTGGGGAGGAAAAAAGATGAGTCTAGAGTTATAATACTTTAGAGCCACACAATATATATCAGGACGTCAACTATGACCTCATAAACTGCGGTATTAATATTACATAATCCCACTAATGGTATGTTGTAGGACGTCTGGACCGTGGCGAAAATGCCGTGTGAACATACCCTTTGGGAGGAAGAGAAAAAAAAAAATATCACTCTGTTAATAAAAATCTGGATGGCAATCGAAGAAAAAAAAATGAAAAAAATAAAAAAGGGACAAGTGTGGTGGTACAGAAGACCACATCACTTAAGGACATTCAAATGTGGTAAAAATGTTTTTGCACATGATACAATGGAGATACTATAAAACCACACAATACATGTTAGAGAGGTAGTTAAAGGGGTTATCCAGGCAAAAATGGACACCCTGTTTAATTTTTAAATCGGCCTTGGGAACAGTGAAAAAAATTATTAAAAGGAAAAAAATTCATACTCACCTTTCCATGGTGCTCTGGTGCCTCCCAGCGCGGTCTGGTCTTCTTGGTCCAGTGTTGACTGTGTGGTGGAAGTCCCAGCCACATGTGACCTCTTAGATAAAGTAACGGCTTCAACGGAACTCAGGAAGAGACCCGTGAGAAGCCGCTGGAGTAGAAGGACCAGATCACACTGGAGAACCCGAGACAGGTGAGGTGTTTTTTTTTTTTTTTTTTTTTTTTTTTTTTCCTTTCCAACTCCCTTGGCATATTTTAAAATACAAAAGAAAAAAAAAATTACCTGGACAACTTCTTTTAAGACCTACTGAAATGCTATAATAATATCCCGCAAGGGCTAATAGTGATCCTAATTAAGGGCATGTGCTTGGACATGAAATTGGTAATAGCACATAGACACTTAAAGGAAACATCCAAAATTGAAATCATTCAAGCCTAGGACTAACAGAGTCCATTCTAAATATGCACCTGCATTCTTCTCTTAGTAACATACTGTCTGTGGTGGATGCCCTATTCAGAAGATTAGAGTAGATGAGATTGTGTGCAAAATGAAGCGCCACAGGAGGCGGTGGAAAAGGTTTCTTAGTTCTCAGACACACTGCCTCCACATCCAAGTCTAAAGTAAGGATTCACAGATTTTTTTTAAAAATTTTTTTATTAAATTTGTCATTTGGGCCAATAGGCTGATTTTTTTTTTTTTTTTGGGGGTCTTCTAGCCTCTTAGCGACATGTGACATACTATTATGTCCTGGGCGCCTAGTGCTTCACGCAAATGGATGTAATAGCACTATCTGAGTGGGCGGTATCGGGAGTGCGTGTTAACTGTAACTGACAACTAACACCTTCTCAATTAACCCCCGGTCAGAGCTGAGCTGTTTGACTGTGGCATCCAAGGGGTTCTGTCATGTAAATGCACCCCTCTATTATTTTCTAGATGTGGTCTGGCCAGTAACCCCAGGCTGCCTGGAGCCCCAGTACCTGGTTGATTCTTCCGGGACCTCAGGAAGTCTGCACAGGCTGACTTCCTCTATAGACTGCAATACACGTATTTACTTGTGTATTGCAATCTATAGTAGTCAACCAGCGATCAGTGCATCGCTGGTTCAGGTGTCCTAACGGGACCAATAAAAAAAAAAAAAAAAAAAAAAAAATGTGAAAAAAAATTAAGTTCTAAAAACCCCAAAAATTATTTTCTTATATAAAATGAATTACCGTATTTTTCCGACTATAAGATGCACTCCCCCCCCCCCCCACACACACACAAATTCGGGAGGAAAATGGGGGTGCGTTTTATGGTCCGAATGTGTGGTGTTTAGGCGGGGGGGAGGAGGGCGCGGAGGAGCGGTGTTGCAGCATCGCCCCACTCCTGCCGCCGCGGGCTTCCTACAGCCGGAGAAGTGGGGCGATACTGCGGGCCTTGGGCTGAGAGGGTGTACCGGCGGTGTGAAGATGATGGCGGCCGCTCTGCTGCAGAGCCGTCGCCATAGCAACCGAGCATCCGCTGTAATGTGGAGACTCGGAGCTAATGCCCGCGATCAGAGTGATCGCAGGCATTACTACCTGTTAGCCCGCAAAAGTTAATAAAGCTGCCCCCGGGGCCGGTCCCCACTGCCCCCGTACCTTTCTTGTTGAAGGACGGCTCCCACGGTGCGAGATCGTGGGAGCCGTACTGTTCCTGTGACAGTCGGGAGCCTTATGAAGGCTCCCAGGCCTGTCATAGGAAAATTACTACTACGGCTGGTCATCCAGCCGCATTAATAATGTACAGAATCTCCCATAGACTGCTATACACTTGTATTGCAGTCTATGGGACTTGCAATCAAATAATAAAATAGTAAAAAAAATAAATAAAAATTAACCCCTTAAGGACACAGCCCAAAAGTGCGATAAGGACCAGGCCTCGTTTTTCAAAACTGACATGTCACTTTATATGGCAATAACTTTGAGACGTCTTAACTTACACAAGTGATTTTGAGATGGTTTGTTTTTTCGTGACACGTACTTCATGTTAGTGGTAAACACTAATGAATATTTTTGTATTTATTTATAAAAAAAAATAGGAAATGTGATGGAAATTTGGAAAAAAATCGCAATTTTCAAAATGTGAAATGCTCTGATTTTCAGACAGATAGTCATACCACCCAAATACATTAATACATATTATCTACCATATCTCTGCTATATATCGGCATCATCTTTTAATTGTCCTGTAATTTATTTTGGATGTTAGAAGGCTTACAAGTGTAACAGCGATTTTGCAGATTTACAAGAAAATTTCCCAAACTAATTTTTTAGGGACCACTTCAGTTCTGAAGAGGATTATAAAGGCCTATATATTAGAAACCCCCATAAATCACGCCATTTTCAAAACTGCAACCCTCAAATAATTCAAAATAACATTTGGGAAGTTTGTTAACCCTTTAAGCATTTCACTGGAATTAGAACAATATGGAGGTGAAATTTAGACATTTAATTTTTTCCCACTAATTCCTTAATTTAGCCCTAATATTAACACATTCACAAAGGGTTAAAGGAGAAAATGCATCTCACAGTTTGTTATGCAATTTCTCCCGAGCACGGAAATACCCCACAAGTGGGTGTAAACCGATGTTTGGGCATTCGGCAGTGCACAGAAGGAAAGGAGCGAGACTGGGCGTCTGAAAAGCAGATTTTGCTGGAATAGTTTTCAGGTGCTATGTCTCATTTGCAAAGCCCCTAGAGAACCAATACAATGGAAACCACCTAAAAGTGATCCCATTTTGGAAACTACACCCCTCACAGAATTCATATAGGGGTATAGTGAGCATTTTGACCTTACAGCCGTTAACAGATTTTGTTAACACTGGGATGTATAAATGAAACATTACTAAAATGCCACTTTATCCCCAAAGTTTTCATTTTCACAAGGGGTTAAAGGAGAAAAAGCACCCCACAGTTTGCAAAACAATTGCTCCTGAACACGGCAATACCCCATATGTGGTTGTAATCTGCTGTATGGGTACATGGCAGGGCTCAGAATGATAAGAGCCCTATTTGGCTTTTGGAGAGCAGATTTTGCTGGAATAGTTTTCAGGTGCCATGTCGCATTTGCAGAGCCCCCAAAGTACTAATACAGTGGAAACCCCCTAAAAGTGACCCCATTTTGGAAACTACACCCATCACAGAACATATCAAGGGGTATAGTGAGCATTTTGACCCTACAGCTGTTTCACAGATTTTATTAACATTGGGACATTAAAATGAAAAATTACTTTTTTTCCAATAAACCGTCAATTTAGACCCAAATTTTTCATTTTCACAAGAGGACAAAGGAGAAAGAGCACCCCAAAGTTCGTTACACAATTTCTCCTGAACACAGAAATACCCCATATGTGGTTGTAATCTGCTGCATGGGTAAATGGCAGGGCTCAAAATGGAAAGAGCGCTATTTAGCTTTTGGAGGGCAGATTTTGCTGGAATAGTTTTCAGGTGCCATGTCGCAATTGCAGAGCCCCTAAAGTACCAATACAATACAAACCCCCAAAAAGTGACCCCATTTTGAAAACTACACCCCTCATATAATTTATCTAGGGGTATAGTGAGCATTTTGACCTCTCAGCTGCTTCACAGATTTTATTGACTTAGGGACGTAAAAATGAAAAATTACTTTTTTCCAATAAACCATCCATTTAGTGACATATTTTTAATTTTTGCAAGTGGTTAAAGAAGAAAAAACACCCCACAGTTTGTTACACAATTTCTTCTGAACACAGAAATGCCCCTTATGTGGTCATAAACTGCTGTAGGGGTACATGGTGGGGCTCAGAATGGAAAGAGCGCTATTTGGCTTTTGGAGGGCAGATTTTGCTGGAATAGTTTTTGAGTGCCATGTCGCATTTGCAGAGCCCCTAAAGTACCAATACAATGGAAACCTCTCAAAAGTGACCCCATTTTAGAAACTACACCCCTCAAGGAATGTATCAAGGGGTATTATCATTTTGAGCCTAAAAATGCTTCCCAAAAATTAATGTACAAAATGAAAATGTAAGTTTTTAAAGAGATATCCAATTTCAGTGCCTATTACGTTGCGGCCACTTTGTGGCATCAGAGACATGAACTCCTAAAACTATTAAGTGGGCTATCCTGAGGACAAAAAAATTAAATATGTGGGTATAAACTGCTGCTTGGGAACACAGCAGGGCTCAGAAGGGAAGGAGCACTGTGTTTTTTTAGCTTTTGGAGTACTTTCTGGTCGCCATGTTATTTTTGCAGAGCCCTGGAGGTGCCAGTAAATTGGAATTCCCCAAGAAGTGACCCCCATTTTGTAGGGGCAATTTTAGGGTCTCTGCAAATGTGACACGGCGTCCAAAAAAACAACAATCTAAATAAGCGCTCCAAAAGCACATAGCGCTCCTTCACATTTGTGCCCTGCTGTGTGCCCAAATGACAGTTTATGCCCACATGTATGACACTTGTGTACCCAGGATAACGTACTTAATGCCATATGTGGGTATAAACTGCTGTTTGGGCACAGCCGGGCACAGAAGTGAAGGAGCGCTATTTTGGTTTTTGGACACCATGCCACTTTTGCAGAGCCCATGAATTGCCAGTAAAGTGGAATCCGCAGACAAGTCACCCCATTTTGGAAACTATACCCTTCAAGGGATTTATCAAGTGGGGTAGCGAGCATTATTAACCCTTAAGTGTTGCATTCTTTTAATTTCCAAAAATGAATGTGCAGCTGATAATGAAAAGTTAAAAATAGATACGCCATTTCAGTGCCCAATATGTTGTGCCCAGTTTATGTCTGCACAGACAAACACTACAAAAACTGGTGAGTGGGGATCCCGGGCACAACAGCTTTTGGAGCGTTCATCTCTGATACAAGCCGGGCACAACATATTACGCACTGAAATGATGTATTCCTGGAATAATTGTCATTTTCACCTTTCACCATCAGCTGCGTATTCATTTATGATAATAAATGATAACACTTGGGGGTTAAAAATGCTCACTGTACCCCTGGATAAATTCCTTCAGGGGTGCAGTTTCCAAAATGGGGTGACATGTCGGGATTCCACTGTACTGGCATTTCAGCTCTGCAAAAGTGCCATGGCGTCCAAAAACCAAACCGTCCAAGTCTGTGCTCCAAAAACCAAATAGCGCTCCAAAAACCAAATAGCGCTCCTTCCCTTCTGTGCTCGGCTGTGCCCAAACAGCAGTTTATACCCACATATGGCATTAAGTACGTTATTCTGGGAACGACAAGTGTAATACTTGTGGCTTTAAATTGCAGTAAGATGGGGCGTGGCTAGCGCGCGACATGGACGGTCGCATGTGAGCGGAGCTCCGGCTAGAGCCGCTCATCCATCCTGAAATCCATCCTTGCTTACCGGTGCCCGGGTTCGCTGTCCGCTGGAACGCACTTCTGAGGCCCTCCTCCTGGTTCCAGAGCTCCCGTTCTGCCGGTGTCCTTCTCCGTTGGGTAGTAGTCGGTGATCGCTACACGTGGCCGGCGGCCATACACTCCCGCTGCCGGAGCCGCTCTGTCCCGCGCTGCTGTGGCCTGGAGCTGGGGTGGAGCTGCTGTTCTGGGGCTGCGCTCGTGGGCCGGCCTGGGCTGTGCAGGCACCGCTGGTCCTGCTGGCACCCGGACGGCGGTCTCCCCCTCTCTCCACGTGGCGGGCGGCCATTTTAACCCTGACCGGTTTGGCCATCTGCTGATGAGGGGGCGCTGAGTCTGGCGTTCCTGGCGAGCTGAGCCTATCTCTGACGGTTCCTTCTATGGTTCCCTGCCTGGAAGTTTGGGAGCCGGCATTCCTCTCTCCTGCTTGCTGCTGGGCACGATAGGACCATCCCCTGGCTCCTCTGGGCAGTAGTGCAAGGCAATATCTGTGGCAGCCATCAACTGTCTCTGACCCATTGAAGGTGTGTGCCTCTGTACGATTTATCGTCCTGCTGACTGCTTCTCTGGAAGGCTTTACTTATAATCCAGTGACGGTTGCTGTATGTGCTATTGGACTGTTGAGTTACCATCTGTCCTCCTCTAGTTCCTCCTGGCAATCTATCTACTCCATCACTTCGCTACTGGCCTTCTTGGAGGCCTTACTTATAATCCAGTGACTGTTGCTATCGGCACTATTGGATCGCTGAGTTGCCATCCGTTCCCTCTTAGTTCCTCCTGGCAATCTATTTATTTCATTACTCTGCTGACGGCTCTCTCTTGGAGACATCGCTTATAATCCAGAGTCTGTTGCCATCGATACTATTGGACTGTTGAGTTACTGTCTGTCCTCGGCTGGCTTATTGGCCCTGGTGGCCTGACATAGAGGCTCCTACTGTGCAACTGCTATTAGCCAGAGACCTTGTCTATAATCCTCTGGGGCCGGCCAGGTCTTGCTACAATCACACCTCCTCCTCTGCCAACATATCCACCCGTACGGAACGCAGGAAGAGCGGCCGCCGACTCTCTAAAATGAGTCGCCCGCAATCAACCTCTGTCTCTGATCGCCTGAGGGGGTTCTCCAGGGCAGCATCCTCTTCTACATCACCATCGCTTGAGGCAGCCTCTCCTGCCCTTCCAGAGGAGGACCCCGAGCCCACTTTAAAGCAAGTTACTGGACAGCTACTGGAGGCGATCCATGCCGGCACTTCCTCGCTGACCGGGAAAATTGAGGAGGTAAAAATCGACCTGGGCCTGCTCCGTCAGGACTTTCAGACCTTGCGAGGCAGGGTGTGTGAGGTGGAGGATCGGGTCTCTCAGGTAGAGGACACTGTTAACCCACTTCCTGACAAACTCCAGGAGCTGGAGAGAGCTGCAAGTTTGTGGACCCAGCGTGCGGATGACTTGGAGAATAGATTGCGACGAAACAACCTCCGTATCCTGGGCCTGCCGGAGCGGGCGGAGGGTGAAGATCCTCGGGCCTTTGTGGAGGGGTGGCTGAAAAATGTCCTGCCGGAGGCTCACTTCTCACCAATATTTGCAGTGGAACGGGCCCATAGGGTTCCGGCTAAACCACCGCCTCAGGGCGCACCTCCTCGACCCTTGTTGGCCCGTCTGATTAACAGCACGGATCGGGATACGGCGTTGCGGGCTGCGCGCCAGGCCGGCGAGCTTAAGTACAACGGAGCAGCAGTGGCCATGTTTCCAGATTTCTCGGCGGCTCTCCAGAAGACCCGAGCATCCTTCGTGGCCGTTAAGAGGCGGTTGAGAGAAAAGGCTATACAATACTCCATGATTTACCCAGCACGTCTTCGGGTCGTCCATGACGGCAGGTCCCTTTTCTTTACTTCACCGAGGGATGTGGAGGACTGGCTATCTCTTCTTCCTCGATCTCCGAGACGATGATCCTGACGGCGTGTGGTGAGAGGTCCGATCGGACCATACATAAGGACTTATGTATTACGGGATGCTCTTGTTTATTGCATAAGTAGTTTTATGAAAAGTGCGGTTCTGTTATTATAGTATCCTGTAGTCTTATAGTTACCTGGGCTGGCGACCCCCGGGGCGCCGGTGTATCTCATTTACTCATGTGAACCTGGCTCTGTTGAATAGTATATCTCCTAGCCTAGTGATTATCCATACCTTTAAGACAGTGCCCCGTATACCAACCACTGTGGGTGCACTTCTTCCCCCGTTAATTGTAGCCACGGTTAATTTAACAAATATTGTTTGTTTATGCCAGTAGTATGTCTCACACCCTTTAGGGGTGTAATGGTTCATTTCGTTTGTATATGGTTCTTAGGTTGCTGCACACCACTTTGTGTTTCACTCAGCCACGCGCTACACACTCATAGGCGGGTCACTTTTGGGGTCCTGAATTGCCATGATTACATTACACTCTTAGACGACCATGGCGTCCTTTAGTGTACTATCTTGGAATGTGAGGGGCCTGGGTAGCCCACGTAAGAGGTTGTTGGTTTTCTCTCAGATTAGGAGGGCTGACCCACACCTCATATGCCTTCAGGAAACTCATTTGGTTCCAGACAATTCCAGGCGACTTCAGAAGCCATGGGTTCAGTGGGCGGCTCACTCTACACACACTTCCTATTCCAGGGGGGTGTCCATCTTGGTGCATCGTAGACTCAGGTGGGAGCCAGGCCTCATTGTAAGGGACCCCGAGGGACGATACGTTTTTGTCCAGGCCTGGGTTGACTCTGTCCTGTATGTTATCCTGGGTGTGTACTTGCCACCGGCGTCTGATCTTGCTGTGCTCCAGCAGGCTGCGCAGTTTGCGACCCGGTTCCCTGGGGCTATTGCATTATGTTTGGGTGACTTTAACAAAGTTATGGATATTGCATTGGATCGGTTCTCCGCGGAGCCAGGTTCCCCCTCTCTGCCTCGCCCTACTACAATGGCCGGAGTGATCCGTGAATTGGGGTGGTTGGATTTGTGGCGGGTCCGGTTTCCGGAGGCCCGCACCTTTTCCTGTCACTCTGCCAACAGACATACTCTGTCCAGGATTGACCATGCTTTTGGAAATACTAAAGCATATTCTTTGTTGCAGACCATATCCTATTTACCCAGGGCAGTGTCTGATCATTCCCCGTTGTTGGTCCAATTAAATAGTAGTACGGCTGCTAAGCCACGACAGGGTTGGCGAATCCACCCATTTTGGTTGAAACTATTTGTACCACATGATCGAATACCTGATCAACTTCAGACGTTTTTGACCATTAATTCCCCAAACACTTCTCCGCTCCTCTTATGGGAAACTATGAAGGCATATCTTAGGGGTTGTATTAAGTCCTCCATTTCCTTTGTAAAGAGGGAATCCTCGCTGTTGGAGACCACCTTGGCGACCCAGTGTGCCTCGCTCGAAGCCGCATACGTGGCTAATCCAACTGATGAGGCTAGGTCTCAATGGTTGCAGACGGGTAGACAATATCTGCATATACTGCATGACAAGGCACGTAGGTCTCTGTTTTTTAGCAAACAGAAGTTTTACGAACTCTGCAACCAGTCGAGCAGCTTTCTAGCTCAACTGATACATCAAAACACAGCCTCACCTGCAATACTACGAGTACATTCAGAGACGGGGGAGGTACTGTCCAATAGCTTGGCCATTAGTGACAGATTTTATAGGTATTACAGTGAGTTATACCTCTCCAAGCTTAGAGTCACTGACGGAGAGCTTGCCACCTATTTGGGCTTGATCCCCCTTCCTACATTGTCAGAAGACCAACGTGAATTTTTAGATTCCCCTTTTACGCTAGAGGAGCTATCGGGTGCCCTGGCAGATATGGCAAGGGGCAAATCGCCGGGTCCGGACGGCATCCCGGTGGAGGTTTATGCCCAGTATGGGGGCCTGCTTCTCCCGGTGTTGCTTGACTGTTATAACGCTGCCTTTGTGGGTCCCAGTCTCCCGGAGTCCTTTTATGACGCCACCATTATCCTGTTACTTAAGCCTGACAAGGATCCGCTGGACTGTGGCTCATATAGGCCTATATCACTGCTTAATATAGATTATAAACTCCTTACTAAAATGTTGGCGAAAAGGCTAAATTCTGTTGTTCTCGACCTTGTCCATCCGGATCAGACAGGCTTTATGCCTGGAAAATCCACATCGGATAATCTTAGAAGGGCTCAGGTGATAACTCAGATTGGGGCATCATCCTCACATGACTGGGCGATGGCTTCTTTAGATGCAACAAAGGCGTTCGACTCTGTCGAGTGGCCTTTTCTATTGCAGGTGTTGCGAGGATACGGATTTGGAGAGGGGTTTGTTACCTGGATTTCCCTTCTATACTGTTCCCCTAGAGCGGCACTGTCCATTAATGGCGCGTTGTCTTCCTACTTTCCTTTGGGTAGGGGTACAAGACAAGGATGTCCATTGTCACCGCTACTGTTTGCTCTGGCGGTGGAACCCTTGGCAATACTGCTTCGGAATGACCCCATATATAAAGGCATAGTGATAGGCACCCGGGAGGAGAGAACAGCACTATATGCCGATGACTTACTCCTGTTTATGAGCGACCCCTCCCGGTCTCTGCCCAGAGCCATGGCTATAATTGACGAATTTGGTAATTATTCTGGCCTACGGACCAATTGGACTAAGTCCTCATACATGCATATTGGCCGTGCGTCAAGTGTAGCTGAGGGGAATGTGGTATGTGGATTGACTACAGTCTCAACCTGCAAATATCTGGGCATCTTTATATCTAGGGACCATAGGTGTTTTTTGGAACAGAACATCTTTCCGCTCATCTCGCACTTTAGGGTTAAGTTTAATCTTTGGGCTACACTGCCTTTGTCGGTGGCTGGTAGAATCAACCTAGTTAAAATGATAGTACTACCCAAATGTCTATATGCTATAAGCCATTCTGCTGTGTCCGTGCCCCTTAGATTTTTTAAACAAATGGACTCCCTCATTATCTCCTTTATATGGGGAAACTCTAGATCTAAGCTTAGGTTGTCATCTCTACAACGACCAAAGCAGCTCGGGGGCACATCACTCCCTGATCTGTTTCTTTACTACCTGGCAGGACAGCTCCGTTTTATTAGGAAGTGGCTCTCATCTGATCCCCTACCGAGGTCCGAGGCACATCTGGCTCACCACCTGGGTCTGCATAATCTGTGGCCGGTGTTGGAACACCCGGCCTTGTTTAGGGGGAAATTGTTGCCCATCCATGCCCTGGCGGGACAGGTCTGGCGTCAGGCGAAAAAGGTGTCCACTTATTCTGATATACCTGCGGAGACCCCGCTTTGGCACAACCCTGGTCTGCCGACGTTATTTGCCCTGCCTGGCGCCCGGGCCTGGTCGCAGTATGGCGTGTCCTCTCTTAGTGACCTGTACATACAAGGGGTTTTTAAAACGTTTGACTCGCTAAGCTCCTCCTATGGCATCCCTAGAACGCAGTTCTTTAGATATCTACAGATTAGACATGCACTTTCTTCTCAGTTCCCGGATCGATTGGACAATATATCTGAGTATCCGCTTATCGGCATACTTCGCTCACAGGGCCCTGGGGGTTTGATATCTACTTTATATGCACATCTGATACAGGCCAAGGTGTCCACTTTGGACGCCCCGGCCTTGACGCGATGGAGCATAAATATCCCAACTCTCACAGATGAGATGTTTCAAGATATCCTTGAATCTCCTCAACATGTGTCACCTTCAGCTAACAACAAACTGATTCAAACGTATATTCTACACCAATGTTACTTGACACCTTCCCGTCTATAGAAAATGGGACGTCTGCCCAACCCCGGATGCCTTAGGTGTCTTTGTCCACAGGCAGACTTTTGGCATATGATTTGGGAATGTCCGATCATACAATGTTTTTGGAAAGGGGTCGTGGATCTCCTGGCGGAAGTTCTGGCTAAACCTATACCATTAACCCCAGAGATATGCCTTTTCGGCGTATTAGATGAAGAAATATGGCAACACCATGTTAGAATCCTTTTGAGGGAGTCTTTATTTTATGCTAGGAAAGCCCCCCCCCCCCCCCCCCCCCCCACCCCCCCCCCCCCCCCCCCCCACACCACAACAAAAAAAACAACTTTTCCCCCCCCCCCCACCAAAAAAAAAAAAAAAAAGGGGGACGCCCCCCCCCAAAAACCCAAAAGAAGGAGGCAAACCCCCCCCCCCCCCCCCCCCCCCCCCCCCCCCCCCCCCCCCCCCCCCCCCCCCCCCACCCCCCCCCCCCCCCCGGCCCCCGCCCCCCCCACCCCCCCCCCCCCCCATTTTGCCGTGCCCCCCCGCCCCCCCCCCCACCCTTACCCCACCGTTTGTTCAAAACAAAAATAATAAAAAAAACATTCCCCCCCCCCCCTTTATTCTTCCCCCCCCCCCCCCCCCCCTTTTCCGCCCCCCCCGGGCGCCCCCCCCCGGGGGGGGGGGGGGTGCGTTGGGTGTTTTTTCTTTGTTTTCCTCTTTTTTTTTTGCGCCGCATGTTTTTTTTTTTTTTTTTTTTCTTTTTTTTTATATAACTGTAATTTTATTGAAAAATTTTTCATTAACAAGGAATAAAGAAAAAACAAAAAAACAATAATAATCAAACAAACAGGAAGCATTGAGGTAAATAGAGGCTATCTGCCTCCTCCCCCTTAAGCAATATGCATTTAAATTAAGCAGTGAACAAGGGAGGGGGGAATGGAGGGGTTAAGAAGACAAGGGTAGGACCAAAGGGAAGGGGGGAGGGGGGGGAAGGAGAGGACTAGAGATCAGAGACCCTGTAATGTACAATACATGTCCCAGGGTGCCCAAATAGCCCCAAAGGCTTCCCGTGAATTATGTAGGCCAGCAGTCAGGTATTCAAGACTCCTCACATCCTTCATTCTAGCCACAAGCTCAAGACTAGATGGGGGACTCACCTTCTTCCAGTTTCTAGCTATGAGAGTTTTAGCTGCAGTACAAAGATGCAAGAAAAGCCTGGATGACTTATTGCTCAGGTGTCTGGGGGGAAGGTTCAGGAGATAAAGAAGAGGGTCAAGAGGAACCTCTTGCAAAAAGAGAGCAGTCGTCAGAGTCCTGACCTCCCTCCAAAAACCGAGGATGAGAGGGCACGTCCAAAAGATATGGTGCAGGGTACCCACCGCAGCTCCACAGCGCCAGCACCATGGGGGAACTAATGGGTTTAAAGTATGAAGGAGAGCCGGAGTATGATACCAATGCATCAACAGCTTATACTGCGTTTCCCTAAACGTAATGCACTGAGATGATTTCTGGGCCCGAGACCATACAATCCGCCACTGTTCCTGGGAGATGGGTTTACCCACCGCCTCCTCCCATTTAAGCATATAGCGATGATTAACAGGAGAGCCTGTAGTTTGTGAGTTAAGAAGTTGGTAAATAGAGGATATAAAGCCCCTAGGGGACGTGCCTGCACGGCAAATCTTTTCAAAAGCGGTGGGGAGTGACACCTTAAGAGACCCATGGAGGGAGCGGACAAAGTGAACCACCTGCAAGTAATGGAACCATTCAGTACTTGGCAGGTTTTGATTAGCTGTAAGATAAGCAAAGGACCTGAGTTCCAAGGTTCCAGGGTCAACCATATCAGCAATCCGGTAAAGGCCAGCTTCAGACCACACTTTAGTCATGGCAGAAGTCAGGCTCTCTGGGAGAAGGGGGTTGTATAGTATGGAGACCATAGATGAGCGCGGGGACATCAGGGAGAATCTAGCACAACAGGTAGACCAGATAGATCTAGTAAACCGAATGGGGCCCAACAGGTACGAGGCAGGGGGGTGGGGGGGGGAGCTGACCCACAGAAGCGCGTTAGGATGCATGGGTGCCAGCCATAGCTTCTCTACCTGCACCCATCTGGTGTATGCTGGCATAGCCGCCCAGAATGGGATATGGCGTAAGTGGGCCGCCCAGTAATAATGTAACAGATGTGGGACAGCCATACCCCCCAGACCCCCTATCCGCCAGCATAACAGATCTAGGTATTCGGTGTCGTTTTGCTTTCCAGATAAACTGGAAGATAGCTTTCTGTAGGTTCCGTAATTCTCCCCGAGGTATCGCGACTGGGAGAGTCTCGAAAAAATACAGTAGCTTCGGGAGGAGAGTCATCTTGACCGCAGCAATTCTCCCCAAAAGGGAGATAGGCAAGGGTTGCCATTTGTCCAATAGGGCTCTTAGCTCACAAAACAACCGCGGGTAGTTTGCCGAGTAGAGGGTCGCATAGGAAGTGGATATATGGACTCCCAGGTAGCGGATAGAGGACTCCCGCCACTGGAAATCGTAATTACTGCGGAGGAGAAGGAGAAGGTCCCGTGGGATGTTAAGTGGGAGTGCCTCAGTCTTCGCGGGGTTCACCTTATACCCTGAGAGATCACCATAGGTCTCTAGCGAGCGCAGCAAGTTTGGAAGGGTAGTATGAGGGGAGGTGAGAGTGAGGAGTACATCGTCCGCAAAGAGAGATATCTTAAATTCCTTATCTTGGACCATGATGCCCTTGATATTAGGGTCTCGCCTAATCTTGGCCGCTAGCGGTTCAATGCAGAGGGCAAATATGATGGGTGACAGGGGGCAACCCTGCCTAGTGCCATTTCGAATAGGGAAGGAGGGCGAAGATGCATGGGGAAGCTTGATTGCTGCTGAGGGTAAGGAGTAAAGGGCCTGGATAGCTGTGAGAAAAGGTCCCGTAAGCCCGAACGCCTTAAGCGTAGTATGCATAAACGACCAATTTATGCGGTCAAAAGCCTTTTCAGCGTCCAGGCTCAAGAGAAGGGCCGGGGTAGAATAATGATTGGCCACCTCCACCAAATCCACAGTCCTCCTGGTGTTGTCACCACCCTGACGACAGGGGATGAATCCCACCTGGTCCTTATGGACAAGCAGAGGGAGCCAAGCATTCAGTCTATTGGCTAAGAGTTTGGTGAAAAGTTTCAGGTCCGTGTTCAGCAAAGCAATCGGTCGGTAGTTAGCACAATCCTGCAAGTCCTTACCCGGTTTAGGGACCGATGTGAGTAGTGAAGAGAGCATAGTCGGGGGTATAGGGGAACCTGAAAGGAAGGAATTGAAGAGGGACAATAGATGAGCAGAGAGTTCACCCTGGAAAACCTTATAATAATTGTAAGTGAACCCATCTGGGCCTGGGGCTTTCCCATTTGGGAGGTCCCTCAGGACCCCTTCTAGTTCCTCCCTGGTGATGGGGGTGTTCAGGGAGGTTAGGGCCTCAGGAGGAAGGCGTGGGAGACAACAATCCTTTAAATAGTCTTCCAGTAGTGTTGAGTCATCCCCAGGGAGTAGTGCTCGTGGGGGGGGTAAGTCATACAGCTTAGAGTAGTAAGAGTGGAACGCCAGCGCCACAGCATCAGGGTGATGTTGAAGAGTACCCGCGGGGTCACGGACAGAGTGTGGTGTGGAAGAGGCCCGATGATCCCTGAGGGTTCCTGCCAGGAGGGTATGAGATTTATTACCTCGTTCAAAAAACCGCTGACGGGTATAAAGGAGAAGTCGTTCCACATGGCGGGTCTCCAAATCACGGAGGTCCGCCCGGGCCAGGACCAAACGGCGAAGAACCCCCAGGGATGGATGCGCTGCCAAAGTCGTCGTAAGGGACCGAATACGGGCTTGGAGGAGCTGTTCCTGGGCCTGTCTGTCCCTTTTAAGCCTAGAAGCCAATGCGATACAGCATCCTCTCATGACCGCCTTATGGGCTTCCCAGAGAATGGCAAGAGAGTCTACCGAGCCTAAGTTGTCCCTAAAATAATCTATCAAGTGTGTGCGCAGGGTCTCGAGGGAGGTCGGCGAATTGAGCAGTGTTTCGTTAAGACGCCAATGACATTGGCGAATAGGCACTGGAGTCGTAGATAAGGTAACCACGACTGGGGCATGATCAGACCAGGTGAGAGGGCCAATGTTCGTGTCCCTAAGCAAACGAAGAGCGGGAGCATTTCCAAAGAAGTAGTCAATGCGGGTGTGAGTGTTATGAGGGTGAGAAAAGAAGGTGTAGGAGCGCGCCGTAGGATTGTCCACTCGCCAAAGGTCATACAAAGAGTGGGCGCGGATCAGCCTGCGGAACTCCCTTGCAAGTTGGGCCAACCTATGGGGGGTTGGGCCCTGGGGTAACGCCAGACGATCCGCCCGTTCAGAGAAGACCATGTTAAAGTCTCCCCCCACCAGCCAAGCTGATGGTGGGAGAGCGCGCAGACGGGAGAATACCCGGCGCAAGAACGGGATCTGTGCTGAATTGGGGGCATAGACATTGCATAAAACAATCGGGGCACCATAAAGGAGCCCCTCCAAGATAACAAACCGGCCACCTGGGTCTATGTGGGAAGTCGTCACTGTAATTGGGCAGGATCGAGAAAGAAGGATAGCCACCCCAGCTCTGCGTCGATTGTGGAAGGCTGAAAAAGCTACGGGAAAATAATGCTTAGCGAAGGCAAAAGTACCAGCGCGGTCAAAATGAGTCTCCTGAAGAAACGCCACATCCGCTCGTAAGGAGCGGAGTTCTCTAAGGACATGGCGCCTTTTAATGTTGGAACCCAGGCCCTTGACATTAATTGTCACGCACCTAACCATTGGGACCCAGGATTGGAGGACAGTGGCGGATTGCAATAAGCTCACCCATCTCACATGACGCTGGCAAGTTTCCCTCGGAGAGGCAAAAGGGCAATCCACAAACAGGAACCCAAAGTCGAGGCAGGGTCTCTAGATCAGGGAGGGGGGGGGGAAAGAGAGGGAGGGAGGGAGGCAAAAGACATCATAAATGACAAAGTAAAAATAAAAACAGTTAAACAATACTTTGTGGGCGAGGCTAAGTCACTCGCCTGGGGACCAATGAGGGCAGCCAGAGGTCCAATCAGGATCAATGGCCGCACAGTCCAAGTATCCCCTTAGGGGGGAGAGCGTGGACAGGAGGTCGGAGGGGAGGCGGTGGATCCCCAACCACCAGTAAAAAGAAGGAAGGAAGGGGAGTCACCGGAACCCCACCCCGCCCCACTCCGCTAAAACAATCCAATAATAAGCATAATAGATGAGACCCGTAGACCTAAAAAAGAAAAAAAAAAGAAGCAAACATAACATTAAGGCATGCAGATTCCAAAGCACCACCGAGAAAAGGGAGAACGTCTCAAGGGGGGGGCAGCCTCCTCAGGGATCAGTCTCCAGCCGGGGCCTCCGAGTGGTCACCACCGCGGAGGATGCATGACGTCGTCTGGGCTCCAATCGTTGCCAAACCGGTGGTGGGGGAGGGGGTGGAGAGAATAGCTCCCAGTCTGTTAAATCCGGCAGGGGAACATCCAATAGGTCACAGAAGAGAGGCAAATCCGCAAAGGAGCGAAGCGTAGCGGAGCGACCATCCCTACGAGCAATGAGAGCAAACGGAAATCCCCACCGGTAAGGAATTTGGTGCTCCTGAAGAATCTGGAGGAGGGGTCGGAGATGGCGGCGTTTCTGGAGGGTGATTAGCGACAGATCCTGATAGAATTGTAGTGGAGCTCCCTGAAACTCGAAGTCTTTGAGTTTGCGCACTTTGCTCATTATAGCCTCTTTAAGGGTGAAGTCGTGGAGGCAGCAGATGACATCACGGGGTGTGGCGGAAGATCCTCTGGGTCGAAGGGCTCGATGTGCCCTATCAAACTTAATTTTGTGGGACGGGGGGCTCCTGCAGTATAGTGTTGAAGACAGCCTCCAGCAGAACAGGCAGATCCTCAGATTGGTCAGCCTCTGGGAGTCCCTTGATGCGTACATTGTTGCGCCGGCCCCTGTTGTCAAGATCCTCCAAGTGGCGTTGCATGTCCCGTATAGCTGAACCCTGTTCAGTGGTAGTATCATGCAGTGAGGCAACATAGTCTCTGGTAGTGTCATGGTCATTCTCCAGCGTGTCCATTCGGTTAGCAATGGAGTGTAAATCAGTGCGGAGGGTAGCAATTTCAGATCGGAAGGATGCTGTGATTTCCGCAACCATACTTTTAAGGTCTTGTTTAGTAGGAAGTTGAGGAAGAAGGTCCGCCATGGATGATGGTGCTGAAGATGGGCCTGGAATGCAGCTCTGGGGGTGCAGGACTGGAGGGGGGGAGGCATAATCCTTGGGAGTGTGGGGCGGAGGAGCCCCTACGCCAGCGCCTTCCACCGCGCCATCCCCCCCTGAGCTATGGAGGGGAGGGGCGATGGGGGAAGATAGTAGATGGGGGGCCACAGAGACCAGCTCTGTGGCCACAGGCTGCAACTCATCAGCGGTGTAGGAGGGAGCAGAGCCACTGACCTCAGAACTCCTTGAGAAGCTGGAGACATCCGGGGTCCTCTCATGCCGCTCTGCCAGGAGTGCTGGTGAAGCAGAATGTAGTTGCTGGGACATCCCAGGGTGAGGAGACTGTGGGAGCACTCGTGCTGGGGAAACTCTGGGTTGCCCAGGCGCCGACAGGGATCTCTGTTGAAGCGGCGCTCCGCTGGCTGACAGGGGGAGCGCGGGAGGAGAGAAGCTGCGCTGCGACCCCTGTGCCTGGAGAGCGGAAGAAATCCAAGATGGCCGCCCCGCAGCAGCCTGGCCCGGTAGAGAAGGCCGCTGGGCCAGAAAGGCGTCCAGGGTGGCCCCCCCAGACCTCTCCACGGGCGCTGGGGTGCCCGGGGCCACCTTCCTCGGTAAGCGCTTGCCCATACTGCGCCTGCTGAGGGGTCCACGGGTCTCAGTAGCGAGCGGAGGAGCGGAGAAGGACCTGCGCGCGTGCTACTCCATGCGCGTCCAGGCCACGCCCCGTTGTTTTTTTTCCCTTTCCCCCCCCCCCCCTTTCACACAAAATAAATTAAAAAAAGAAAATAAAGAGATGGGGGCCGGACGCCGTCTCGCGCGCGCCCACCCACCAAAACAAAAAAAAAACACCCCCCGGCAAACCCCCCCACAAAAAAAACCACACCCCACAACAAAACAAAGGGGGGGGGGGGGGGGGGGGGCCACCGCGGGGCGCGCGCGGCGGGGGGGGGGGGAAAGAGAAGAAAAAAGGGGGGGAACAGAGGGCACACCAAACACCCCCCCCCCCCCCCCCCCCCCCCCCTTTCTTGGGGGGGCCCCCGGGGGGGGCCCCTCGTTTATTTCCCCCCCCCCCCCCCCCCCCCCGGGTCCCCCCCCCCACCCCCCCCCCCCCCCCCCACACCCCCCCCCCCCGGCGGCCCGATTTGTTCTAATAATTTTGGGATTTTTGGGGTTTTTTTCTTCACATTGCACGCCCCATATTTTTTTTTTTTTTCTGGGGGGGGGGCCCTATGGGGGGCCCCTTTTTGGGGGGGGAGATGTTTTTTTTAATGACATCATTTTTAGGTGCTTACAACTTATTAAATAAATTTTATTAACTCTTTCTTGGTGGATTAAAAAACAACCCCATCAATTCTGGCACTGCGTTGTTTTTTTATGCAATACCAATTTTGCAGAACAAAAACCCATTTGGGGACATCAATCAAGTTTTTTTTGCATCGCCATCTTCTAAGATGCGTAGTATTTTCATTTTTCAGTTTAGAGAGTTGGTTTAGGACTTATTTTTTGCGGGACACTCTGTGCTTTTTATTGGTACTGTTTTGGGGTACATATGACTTTTTGATCACTTTTTATGGCATATTTTGTAAGGTGAGATGGCGAAAAATCATTACTTTTGGCGGGTTTTTTCCATTTTTTTTTTTTCCACGACGTTCACCGTGTACATTAAATATTGTTTCAGTTTTATTGTACAGGTTGTTACGGACACGGCAATACCAAATATGTATTGTTTTTATTAATTTTTAGGTTCATTTTTATATAATTCATTTAATATAGGAAAAGGGAATTTTTGGGGCTTTATTCTTTTATTAGTTTTTTTCACATACTTTATTTTATTTTTATTTTTTTTTCACTTTTTTTTACTTTTTCATGTGTCCCATAAGGACACCTGAGCCAGAGATGCTTTGATCTCTGGCTCAGTACTATAGACTGCAAGACACGAGCATGCAAGTGTCTTGCAGTCTATAGAGGAAGTTATGACTATGGAAACATAGCGCTGACTTCTGCAGGTCTCGACAGGATCAGCCAGGTAGTGGGGTCTCCAGGCAGCCTGGGGTCACTGGGCAGACCCCGGGCTGCAGATTATCGATATCGGCACCTCCCGATCTCGCCTCGATTTGGGGGGGGGGGGTGGCAAGATGGCAGAACCCCTTGGATGCCGCGGTCATGTTTGATGGCGGCATCCAAGGGGTTAAAATCTCCGATCGGAACTCAGTTCCGACTGGGGGGTTATGGAGCAGGGTGTTAGCTGTCAGTTACAGCTAACACCCGGTTCCGATGCCGCCCGCTCAGATAGTGAGCAGGCGGCCGGCCTCGGGCGTAGTATTACGCCCTGGTGCGCGAAGTACCTAGCGCCCAGGACGTAATAGTACGTCCAAGGTCGTTAAAGGGTTAACCCCTAAAACACCCCCCTTCCCTAGAATACATATAAAAGTAGAAAATTACTGTGGAACACATACACATTAGGTATCCCTGGGTCCGAAAATGCCCAGTCTACAAAGTTATAAAAATATTTTTCCCGTAGGGTGAACGTCATAGTGGGGGAAAAAAAAAATCAAAATTGCTGGACCACCGTTTTTTTTTCCGCTATTTTGCCTCTGATTTGAATAAAAAGTGATCAAAGCAATAGGCATTCCCCAAAATGGTATAACTAAAGAGTACACCTGACCCCGCAAAAGATGCTCTATGCATCCCCGTACAGCTGCAGGGCCACCTGCCAATGTGGCTTTGCAGCTGTTGCAAAACTACAAATTCCATATATTAAATATTTTACCACATTTTTTTGCTTCAAAATTTTTTTCCCTATTTTCCTCCTCTAAAACCTAGGTGTATCTTAAAGTCTGGTGCGTCTTATAGTCAGAAAAATACGGTATATAAAAAAAAAAAAAACCTAAAAATTAATAAAGCAATACATATTTGGTATTGCTGCATACGTAACAACCCATAGAATGAAACTGAAACATATTTAACCTGCACGGTGAATGTTGGGGGGAAAAAAAACCGGAAATAATTTTTGCCCATTTTGCTTTAAAAAAAAAAAAATGCTATATAAAGTGATTAAAAAGTCATATGTAGCCCAAAACAGTACCAATGAAAAGCACAGATTTTCCCGCAAAAAATAAGCCCTCAACCAACTCTAACCCGTCAAAAAAAAGTTACGCATCTCAGAAGATGGCGATGCAAAAATAATTGATTTATAGTCCCAAACGAGTTTTTGTTCTGCAGAATTAGTAATGCATAAAAATAAAAAAAAAAACAATATAAATGAGGTATAGCCTTAATCGTACCTACCCGTAGAATAAAGGTAACATGTTAATTATGCTGCACAGCAAAACAATTAAAAGGTAAAAAGCTATGCCAGAATTGCTGGGTTTTTTTTTAATCCACAAAGAGTGAGTTAATAAAATTTTGTCAAGTTATAGGTGTCATTTCAAAATATCTCACCCCACAAACAACAAGCCCTCATATGGCTACTCCAGCAGAAAAATATAAAAAATTAAAATATGGCTTGCACAATGTGAAGACGACAACCCCAAAAATCGCCAAATTATTAGAACATAACTGGCTGCGTCAAGACGGGAGTGTACAAGCTGTGCGTGAGTATATCAGGGTACGCCCCAGATTTAGCGTTTACAAGTGAAAAGAAACCAGAAGTGACCCCCCCCCCCCCCCAAATATACTGTATGGGACCAATAAAGCACGTAATACAGTGGGGAAAAAAAGTATTTAGTCAGCCACCAGTCAGTGCAAGTTCTCCCACTTAAAAAGATGAGGCCGGCCTGTAATTGTCATGATAGGTAGATCTCAACTATGAGAGACAAAATGAGAAAACAAATCTAGAAAATCACATTGTCTGATTTTTTAAGAATTTATTTGCAAATTATGGTGAAAAATAAGTATTTGGTTAATAACAAAAGTTCATCTCAATACTTTGTTATATATCCTTTGTTGGCAATGACAGAGGTGAAATGTTTTCTGTAAGTCTTCACAAGGTTGGCACACACTGTTGCTGGTATGTTGGCCCATTCCTCCATGCAGATCTCCTCTAGAACAGTGATGTTTTGGGGCTGTCGCTGGGCAACACGGACTTTCAACTCCCTCCAAAGGTTTTCTATGGGGTTGAGATCTGGAGACTGGCTAGGCCACTCCAGGACCTTGAAATGCTTCTTACGAAGCCACTCCTTCATTGCGGTGTGCTTGGGATCATTGTCATGCTGAAAGACCCAGCCACGTTTCATCTTCAATGCCCTTGCTGATGGAAGGAGGTTTGCACTCAAAATCTCACGATACATGGCCCCATTCATTCTTTCATGTACACGGATCAGTCCTCCTTGTCCCTTTGCAGAGAAACAGCTCCAAAGCATGATGTTGACACCCCCATGCTTCACAGTAGATATGGTGTTCTTTGGATGCAACTCAGCATTCACACTCCTCCAAACACGACGAGTTGTGTTTCTACCAAACAGTTCTACTTTGGTTTCATCTAACCATATGACATTCTCCCAATACTCTTCTGGAACATCCAAATGCTCTCTAGCAAACTTCAGACAGGCCCCTTAAGCAGGTGGACACGTCTGGCACTACAGGATCTGAATCCCTGGTGGTGTAGTGTGTTACTGACGGTAGCCTTTGTTACGTTAGTCCCAGCTTTCTGCAGATCATTCACTATTTCCCCCCGTGTGGTTCTGGGATTTTTGCTCACCGTTCTTGTGATCATTATATCCCCACGGGGTGAGATCTTGCGTGGAGCCCCAATCGAGGGAGATTATCAGTGGTCTTGTATGTCTTCCGTTTTCTAATTATTGCTCCCACAGTTGATTTCTTCACACCAAGCTGCTTGCCTGTTGCAGATTCAGTCTTCCCAGCCTGGTGCAGGCCTACAATTTTGTTGCTGGTGTCCTTCCACAGCTCTTTGGCCTTCACCATAGTGGAGTTTGTAGTGTGACTGTTTGAGGTTGTGGACAGGTGTCTCTTATACTGATAACAATGTCAAACAAGTGCCATTACTGCAGGTAATGAGTGGAGGACAGAGGAGCCTCTTAAAGAAGTTACAGGTCTGTGAGAGCTAGAAATCTTGATTGTTTTCCACCATAATTTGCAAATAAATTCTTAAAAAATCAGACAATGTGATTTTCTAGATTTGTTTTCTCATTTTGTCTCTCATAGTTGAGGTCTACCTATGATGACAATTACAGGCCTCTCATCTTTTTAAGTGGGAGAACTTGCACAATTGGTGGCTGACTAATACTTTTTGTCCCCACTGTATATTGTATGGGGGCCAATAATAGGGAAATATACCATGTGTGCGGGCCTGTAACGGGGTTTATACAATGTGAGGGTCACTAAACGGGGCCTTATCCTGGAGGGAAAGGGGGGATGGGACTGGACGCTGAGCGAAAAGCTTGCTATGGAGCTCGGTCTTTACTACTTACACCACTGTGTATGGGTACTGTTTAACCCACAAACAGCTATACAGTATCCATATATTAATACTGTAATGTCATACTTTGCTCCCTTTTGACTAGCTATTCCCACTAAATGACACACTGGGGCAGATTTAAGACTGATGTGTCTGCCAGTCTTAATCAATGTCCTAACTGGAACAGGGATTAAGAGATTTATGAAGAGGCTGTGGCCACTAAATAAATCCGTCAGATGTCCCTGCGACAGGGAACTGGCATAAGTTAAAATGAATCTGTTGGGCCCCGCTCATATTCGTACAATGCGGTGAGCAAGGTGCGGATTGGTGCTTGTGGCACACACTTGGTTCCAGGGAATACAGGGATTGATGAATTATCCTTGCTGTGCCAAGTTTAACCTACCTACAGTAAAGTGAGGGGAATTCGTTATTCCCTCTACACCAGTTTTCTGGCATAGAAGGATGAAATTGAAGTGCACTTTGATGCAAGGTCTTTTCTTGCACCTAAATGTGCACCACAAGCTCCAATTCATACCTCACCAGCCACATTGTTTTAATGTGGACAGAGCAGGGTGGCTTGTGGACGCCTCGCCCCAGCATGTTTATTATAACTCGCGACCGTTTTCTGGTGTGAGTTAGAATGGAAATTTATGCCAGTTCCTACCTAGTGTAGATTTCCATTTTTCCAGTGTGGCTTCAGCCACTTCATAAATCTGGCTTTCCATGCGTCATTCTGGCCTTTTATCAAGACTGGTGTATGATACGACAGTGTTAATAAATTTGCCCCATTGAATCTATTGTTTCCCTGCCCTCTGCGTCTCAGTGAACTTTCCCAAATGTAATACTGCCTCCCCTTTTAATAGTCCCACCCATAAGTAATATTATTTATACTAATACTTAAAGAGGACCTTTCATGTCCTCAGGCACATATAGTTTTATATACCGCTAAAAAAAGCCGACAGTGCGCTGTATTTGTTCCTGACAGTCTAGTTGGGCTGTGAGGAACGCCCTCACTGACTGGTACTCTTCCATAGCCCTGTACTGTCAGAGCTGTGAGGAATGCCCCCACAGTACAAGTCTATGGACGAGATTGTCAGGAACACCCTTCTGATGGTGGTTGGTGAAGCTAAGACCACCAATAGCTTCAGCCCCAGGGCACATAACGGGAAAGCTGATAGTGCACTGAATTCAGCGCACTGTCGGCATTCTACCAGTATGTAAAACTGCATATACATGAGGAAATTTAAGGTCCTCTTTAAGTGAGGGCGGGGGGTTACTATCTGTAGAAGGGGCTCTGTGATTCCACTTAAATATGGCTATAACTCAAAAATGTATCTTGATCTCTGGGTATCGTATCTCCCTCTTAGTTCCATTTACTCATAATGTGCGCAGCTATAATCCTAGATGTATGTTGTCAGTAGGGTAACCTTGTAACAATAGGGCTTTGTATTCATCCCAGAATAGCTCTATTGAATTCCTACATAGCCCTGGGTGATCAAATAAACATGCATTGTTCAGCCTGGGCTGTTGATCAGACATGGTTGATAACATTGTATCATTTCACTTGCCGTCGCCGGTGACCTCATTCTGGGTGGTGTAATCAAGGGTATAAAAGATGAGGTAAGAGAATACCATGAGGAGATTGGGCTGAGACTACCACTGAGAGAATACTATGATGAGACTACAAGAGACAGAGACTATTGGGACATACTGTGATGAGCATGCATGCTGGAATGTGTTGATGTTGCTGCCTCCACTGTTTAGCCCCACATGCCATGTGTGAGGGTTGGATTATAGAGCCACATCCAAGATATGTGTGGTAAAGTAATTATTTCACTTTTATTCCCTTTTATTTTATTGTACTGTATCTTGTAACTAGTAACTGTTAATGCTTGTATATATCTACATATCTGTTCTGAACTGCATGTGTTAGATGTTAATACCGACCCATTTAGGGGTTAATAAATATATAAAATTTAGAAAGCTTGTCTTGTATTTATCTTGTGAACCCAGCACTCACTGGGAGGTGAGTGTGGTTTTTTATGAAAGAAGTCTCAGGTGTGGGCCAAAGCGGTGTTGGCGCACTGAGGATCTTTCACAGGCTCTGTTACTGTCATAGCGCCATAATACACCCCTCCATGGGTAGTAGGCCCCCCCATACCATATTTTTCAGACTATAAGACCCACTTTTTTCCCCAAAATTTTGGAGGAAAATGGGGGGTGCATCTTGTGGTCCGAACACATCGCCCAGGGCGCTTGCAGGAGTGAGTGTTCCCGGCTGGTGTGAACCCATCCCGGCATCCGTCGTGCTGTTAAAGCGGATGCCGGATCTGTAAAGATGGCATCCGCTCTTGTCGAGCGGTCACTATAGTTCCCAGTCTCCGCTGTAATGTATAGCGGAGACCGGGAGCTAATGGCTGACCGTGGACATTACTGCCTTTAACCCCCCCCCCTCCCACAAACTTTCCCCCATCCTTGCGGGTACCTTCTTGTTGCAGGCTGGCCCCCGCGCTGCTAGATCGTCGGAGCCGATCTCTTCCTGTTACAGCTGGGAGCCTACTGAAGGCTATGAGCAGCCTCAATAGTAATATACAGAATCTCCCATAGACTGCAATACAGTTGTACTGCAGTCTATGGGACTTAAAATCAAATGATTGCAGGTTCAAGCCCCCTAGGGGAGCTAATAAAATAGTTTAAACAAAAAAAAAAAAAAAAGTTTAACTGGTTGACGACCACCGGCCGTAAATTTGGTCTCTGAAGTCGCCTAATTGTAAATTTACGGCCGGCACTTCAGAGACGCAGTGAGCGGTATCGAGTGCGGGTTTCAGCTTTAACTGACAGCTAACACCCTGCTCTATAATCCCCAGTCGGAACTGAGTTCCAATCCGGGGTTTTAACCATGTTGCCACACCCCCGGCGGTGAGAGCGGGGGTGGCAATACCTATTATCTGGCCAGTGACCCCAGGCTGCCTGGAGTCCCCACTACCTGCCTGGACCTCAGGAAGTCAGGCTATGTGTCTGCATAGTGCTGACTTCCTGTATAGACTGCAAGACACTTTATGCTTGTGTCTTGCAGTCTATAATACTGAACCAGCGAACAGTGTATTGCTGGTTCAGGTGTCTTTAAAGGACAAGTAAAAAATGTTGAAAAAAAAAAAAAATTTAAGTTATAAAGCCCCAAAAATTCCCTTTTCCTATATAAAATAAATTGTATAAAAAAACCTCAGAATTAATAAAAACAATAGATATTTTGGTATCGCCGCATCTCGCTTACAAAAAAATGCTATAAAAAGTGATCAAAAACTCATATGTACCTCAAAACAGTACCAATAAAAAGCACATGTCCTCTTGCATAAAATAAGCCCTCAACCAACTCTGTCAACCGAAAAATAAAAATGTTACGCATCTCAGAAAATGCTAGTAGTATAATGTTGTACTGTGTTAGCCATAGAATAGATTATAATGTGTGTGCAATGTGCCACCACAAGCCTCTGTGGGGGAAACAGGGCAGAGACTTAGCACATGAACTCACACAGATTCACCATTATTAACAGCAAAACAGATTTCACAGTTGCCGCACATTTCTCCGGAGAAGACCACTCTATTGAAGGTTTGCGGGTTGTAGTTTTAATGGGACATTTTAAGACGCAGAGAGAGGGAAAGGAATGGGAATATAAATTAATGCAAAAATTTCAAACTCTGCAGTTTGGACTTTAATATTCATGCCAGTTTCATGTCACACTATGTATGAACTGTTAGGGTCACAAATCACCTCATTGCAAACAGATAACAGCAAGAATTACTGATCCCTTAGTCACGCCCCACAAGTTTCCAGATCGTTTATTTCTTGACCTTTTTTAAATAACTTTTCTACTTATATTGCATTTTATTTTTAAAGATTCTAAGACCCTTTGAAGATCCAGGTCTTGTATGTACAAAGAGTGTGTGAATTTTCAGTTTCTTGTATGTCTGAAGAAGAGATCTAGACTCTCGAAAGCTTACTATCAAATATACTCAGCCTCTAAAAGGTATCGCCTGATTTCTTCACTCTTCCATCTCAGAAAATGGTGATGCAAAAACAATTGATTTATGTCCCCAAATGGGTTTTTGTTCTGCAGAATTAGTAACGCATAAAAAAAAAAAAACTATAAATGAGATATCGCCGTAATCGTACTGACCCGCAGAATAAAGGTAACATGTTACTTATGCTGTACATTGCACGGCAAAATTAGAAGGTAAACAACTGTTTCTCTGTAGTGCTTGATGGTTTTGGCCACTGCTCTTGGGGACACTTTCAAAGTTTTCCCAATTTTTCGGACTGACTGACCTTCATTTCTTAAAGTAATGATGGCCACTCGTTTTTCTTTACATAGCTGCATTTTTCTTGCCATAATACAAATTCTAACACTCCATTCAGTAGGACTATCAGCTGTGTATCCACCTGACTTCTGAACAACACAACTGATGGTCCCAACCCCATTTATAAGGCAAGAAATCCCACTTATTAAACCTGACAGGGCACACCTGTGAAGTGAAAACCATTTCAGGTGACTACCTCTTGAAGCTCATCAAGAGAATGCCAAGAGTGTGCAAAGCAGTAATCAAAGCAAAAGGTGGCTACTTTGAAGAACCTAGAATATAAGACATATTTTCAGTTGTTTCACACTTTTTTGTTAAGTATATAATTCCACATGTGTTAATTCATAGTTTTGATGCCTTCAGTGTGAATCTACAATTTTTATAGTCATGAAAATACAGAAAACTCTTGGAATGAGAAGGTGTGTCCAAACTTTTGGTCTGTACTGTATATCTCTGATGACACAAAGTGGGTATTGGGCATCTAAATGGGACATTTCTTTAAAAATTTCAATTTGCACTTTGTACATTAATTTTTGGGAAGCATTTTTAGGCTCAAAATGATGATACCCCTTGCTACATTCCTTGAGCGGTGTAGTTTCTAAAATGGGGTCACTTTTTTGGGGTTTCCATTGTATTGGTACTTTAGGGGCTCTGCAAATGCGATATGGCACCTGTAAACTATTGTAGCAAAATCTTCTCTCCAAAAGCCAAATAGCGCTTTTTCCATTCTGCGCCCCACCGTGTAGCCATACAACAGATTACAACCACATGGGGAGTATTCCTGTATTCAGGAGAAATTGTATTACAAGCTTTGGTGAGTTCTTTCTCCTTTATTCTCTTGTGAAAATTAAAAATTTTGGGCTAAATTGATGGTTTATGAGAAAGTAATTTTGCATTTTCATTTCCCAGTGTTAATAAAATCTGTGAAACGGCTTTGTGGTCAAAATGGTCGCTATACCCCTTGATAAATTCTGTCAGGTGTGTAGTTTCCAAAATGGCGTCACATTTGGGGGTTTCCATTGTATTGGTTGTCTAGGGGCTCTGAAAATGTGACATGGCACCTGAAAACTATTTCAGCAAAATCTGCTCTTCAAAAGCCAAATAGCATTTTTTCCATTCTGAGCCCCGCCATGTTCACATACAGCAGATTACAATCACATATGGGGTATTGCCGTGTTCAGGAGTAATTGTTTAATAACCTGTTGGGTGCTTTTTCTCCTTTAACCCCTTGTGAAACCAAAATGGGGTCACTTTTGGTTGTTTTCTAATGTACTGGTTCTTTAGGGGCTATGCAAATGAGACATGGTATCTGAAAACTATTCCAGCAAAATCTGCTTTTCATACCCCCAGTGTTGCTCCTTCCCTTCCATGCGCTGCCATGTGCCCAAAAATTAGTTTACACCCACATGTGGGGTATTTCGGTGCTCGGGAGAAAATGCACAACAAACTGTGAGATGAATTTTCTCCTTCAACCCTTTGTAAATGTGTTAATTTTAGGGATAAATGAATGTATTATTGGATAAAAATGAAATGTCTAAATTTCACCTCCATATTGTTTTAATTCTTGTGAAATGCTTAAAGGGTAAACAAACTTCCCAAATCCTGTTTTGAATTATTTGAGGGGTGGCATTTTGAAAATGGGGTGATTTATGGGGATTTCTAAAATATAGGCCTTTATAATCCCCTTCAGAACTGAAGTGGTCCCTAAAAAATGAGTTTGGGAAATGTTCTTGTAAATCTGGAAAATTGCTGTTACACTTGTAAGCCTTCTAACATCCAAAATAAATTACAGGACGATTAAAAGATTATGCCAATATAAAGCATAGATATGGTAGATAATATTTATTCATGTATTTTGGTGGTATAACTGTCTGAAAAGCAGAGTATTTCACATTTTGAAAATTGTGATTTTTTTTTTTTTTTTTTTTTTTCAAAATTTCCATCAAATTTCCAATTTTTTTTATAAATACAAAAATATTGATCAGTGTTTACCACTATCATGAAGTGCAATGTGCCATGAAAAAACAATTTCAAAATCACTTGTATAAGTTATAGCGTCTCAAAGTGGATTGCCATATAAAGTGACACATGTCAGTTTTGAAAAATGAGGCCAGGTCCATAAGGCACTTTTAGGCCCAATCCTTAAACAGTTAAAAAAAATAAAATAAAAAAATGAGAAGTTCTAAATCATCCCTTTTTCCTAGAATACATATAAAAGTAGAAAATTACCGTTAAACACATACACATTAGGTATCTCTGTGTTCGAAAACTCCCGGTCTACAAACTTATAAAAATATTTTTCCGTAGGGTGAATGTCATAGTGGGAAAAAGTATCAAAAGTGCCGAACTGCTGTTTATTTCACTTTTTCGCCTCTGATTTGAATAAAAAGTGATCAAAGCAATAGACATTCCCCAAAATGGTATAACTAAAAGTACATCTGGCCCTGTAAAAAAAAAAAAAAAAAAAAAAGCCGCCCTATGCTTCCCCGTAGAGCTGCAGGACCACATGTCAATGTGGCCTTGCAGCTGTTGTAAAACTACGCTACAATATTTTACCACATTTTTTGCTTCAAAATTTTTTTCCTTATTTTCCTACTCTAAGACCTAGGTGCGTCTTATGGTCCGGTGCCTCTACTAGTCCGAAAAATACGGTAAGTGATAATATTACTTATGTGGGGGGGTACTTTTAGGACACTATTATGTTAATGGTGCTTTCCCACAACAGTACTAGCGCTTCTCCATATGTAACACTATTACATATATGGGCAGACTATTACCTGTGGGGAGGCAGTAATACTGTAATAGTGCCATAATAGCGCCCCTCCACAAGTAATAGCCCCCATAAGTAATACTCTTACTGTAGTAATGCCTCCCCACATGCTGAACCCTTAACTGTATATAACATCAGGAGGCGGACACAGAGAGCAAAGGGCCCCTCCCTTTAAAAATATCGATGCTCAAATATATAATGTATTCATTGTGTGTGTATATACAGTGGGGAAAAAAAAGTATTGTCCGCCATCAATTGTGTAAGTTCTCTCACTTAAAAAATGAGAGAGGCCTGTAATTGACGTCATAGGTAGATCTCAACTATGAGAGACAAAATGAGAAATCAAATCCAGAAAATCACAGTCTGATTTTTAAAGAATTTATTTGCAAATTATGGTGGAAAATAAGTATTTGGTCACCTACAAACAAGCAAGATTTCTGGCTCTCACAGACCTGTAACTTCTTCTTTACGAGGCTCCTCTGTCCTCCACTCATTACCTGTAGTAGTGGCTCCTGTTTGAAATTGTTATACGTATAAAAGACACCTGTCCACAACCTCAAACAGTCACACTCCAAACTCCACTATGGTGAAGACCAAAGAGCTGTGGAAGGACACCAGAAACAAAATTGTAGACCTACACCAGGCTGGGAAGACTGAATCTGCAATAGGCAAGCAGCTTGTTATGAAGAAATTAACTGTGGGAGCAATAATTAAAAAATGGAAGACATACAAGACCACTGATGATCTCCCTCGATCAGGGGCTCCACACAAGATCTCACCCCGTGGGGTCAAAATGATCACAAGAACGGTGAGCAAAAATCCCAGAACCACACGGGGGGACCTAGTGAATGACCTGCAGAAAGCTGGGACTAACGTAACAAAGGCTACCATCAGTAACACACTACGCCACCAGGGACTCAGATCCTGCAGTGCCAGACGTGTCCACCTGCTTAAGCCAGTACATATCTGGGTCCGTCTGAAGTTTGCTAGAGAGCATTTTGATGTTCCAGAAGAGTATTGGGAGAATGTCATATGGTCAGATGAAACCAAAGTAGAACTGTTTGGTAGAAACACAACTCATCGTGTTTGGAGGAGAGTGAATGCTGAGTTGCATCCAAAGAAAACCATACCTACTGTGAAGCATGGGGGTGGCAACATCATGCTTTGGGGCTGTTTCTCTGCAAAGGGACCAGGACAACTGATCCTTGTACATGAAAGAATGAATGGGGCCATGTATCGTGAGATTTTGAGTGCAAACCTCCTTCCATCAGTAAGGGCATTGAAGATGAAACGTGGCTGGGTCTTTCAGCATGACAATGATCCCAAGCACACCGCCGGGGCAACGAAGGAGTGGCTTCGTAAGAAGCATTTCAAGGTCCTGGAGTGGCCTAGCCAGTCTCCAGATCTCACCCCCATAGAAAACCTTTGGAGGGAGTTGAAAGTCCGTGTTGCCCAGTGACAGCCCCAAAACATCACTGTTCTAGAGGAGATCTGCATAGAGGAATGGGCCAGCAACAGTGTGTGCCAACCTTGTGAAGAATTACAGAAAACGTTTGACCTCTGTCATTGCCAACAAAGGATATATAACAAAGTATTGAGATGAACTTTCCGATGGCTTTAGCTGCTGAGAAGTCGCGCTATTCAGCTGGAACGCACGTCGTCATGGATGTGCGTTCCAAACTGAATGCCTGTGCGCATACGCAGACGTGATTTCCGGGACCTAAGTGAAGTAAGTGCTTCCTGCTTTAGGTTGTACTTGTCGGCATTACGTGTAAAAGTACTACTGTATTTTTCGGACCAGTGGAGCGATGCTGCGGGTCCAGCCCTGAGAGGGTGCCCCGCGATGTGTAGCTCCCGGCATCCGCCGTGCCGTTACGCGGATGCCGGGTCTGTTACAATGATGGCGGCCGCTCTGCTGCAGAGCGGTCACCATAGCAACTGGGCCTCCGCTATATAGCAGAGTCCCGGAGCTAATGCCCGCAATCCGAGTCTGACCGTGGGCATTACTACTGTATCTGTGAGCAGCCCCCCCCCGGCTTTAAAAACTGCCCCCGGCCCCCACCAGCCCCATACCTGTTAAGTTGCAGGTCGACTCCCCGCGCGGCGAGATCGCGGGAGTCGACCTGTTCCGGTGACAGCCTGGAGCCTAATGAAGGCTCCCAGGCCTGTCACTGGGATACTACTACTGAGACTGGTCTGTGACCAGTCTCAGTAGTAATGTACAGAATCTCCCATAGACTGCAATACTTGTATTGCAGTCTATGGGACTTGCAATCAAACAATTGCAGGTTCAAGCCCCATGAAGGGAGGGGGGCTAATAAAATAGTAAAAAAAACAAAAAAAATAAAATAAATAAAAAAGTTCTAACTAACCCACTTTCCCTAGAATACATATAAAAGTACAAAATTACTGTGAAACACATACACATTAGCTATCCCTGTGTCCGAAAATGTCCGGTCTACAACCTTATAAAAATATTTTTCTTGTAGTGTGAACATCAGAGCGGGAAAAAAAATCAAACCACCATATTTTTTGCTGTTTCGCCTCTGATTTGAATAAAAAGTGATCAAAGCAATAGACATTCTCCAAAATGGCATAACTAAAAAGTACATCTGGCCCTGCAAAAAGACGCCCTATTCCTCCCCGTACAGCTGCAGGGACACCTGTCAATGTGACCTTGCAGCTGTTGCAAAACTACAACTTCCATATATTAGACATTTTACCACATTTTTTTGTCTTAAAATATTTTTCCCTATTTTCCTCCTCTAAAACCTAGGTGCGTCTTATGGTCCGGTGCGTCTTATAGTCCGAAAAATACGGTAAATATTATAATATGACTCAAGCCCATATTAACCAGAAGCTTGGCCATTACTGCTCTCTGTCTTTATGTGAAGTCAGGCTATCGCCACTGTTAAGCGATATATTTATATGAACAATGGCCGTGTGGCATCTATTATATGTCCCATTGTAGACAACCCATGAACAATTATTATACTCTGGGGTCTTTTCAGACCCCAGAGTATAATGATCGGAGACCCAGGGGAGGATAGAAACATAAAAAAAACAACGTTGCTTACCTGTTCCTCGCTCCGGTCCACTCCAGGCTATTTCGGCCACCTTCAATGTTGGACCAGGCCGGCGTCACGTGACAAGGGCCGACGTCACCAAACAGGCCCGAAGCGTAGGAGAGGTAAGTACATTGTTTTTTATGTTCTCTCACCAACTCTGGGCCTCCGATTATTATACTCTGGGGTCTTTTCAAAGACCCCAGAGTATAATGATAGCAGTGATTGGGAGGGTTGGCCCGCGGTCTCACATACCGTATATACTGTATGTTCTGTTCGGGAACATACGTCTTACTTTCGGGGGATGCCTTATATTGGGCAATTCTCCGAAACCTCTCCTATGTCTTTCTTTCGGGGGTGTCTTATTTTTAGGGAAACACAGTATTTTCCACCATAATTTGGAAATAAATTCTTTAAAAACCAGACATTGTGATTTTTTTTTTTTAGATATGTTTTCTCATTTTGTCTCTCATAGTTGAGGTCTACCTATGATGTCAAATACAGGCCTCTCTCATGTTTTTAAGTGGGAGTACTTGGATATTGGTGGCTGACTAAAATACTTTTTTTTTCCCCACTGAATGCGTGTATGTATATATGATATATGTGTGTATGTATGAGTATATATGTATATATAATATGTGTGTGTGTGTATGGATAGAGATAGATAGATAGATAGATAGATATAAAATCATATGATACACACACATGATGCATGCACTCCATTGACTCATTAGAAACATGACACACAGCACTCGCACATAAGACGCATGCCACATACAGGCCGCCCCACACATTTGACACATGATACAGACACTTGCTCACTCACTGGGGCATATTTATTAGGCATTGTACACCAGTGTTCTGGCATAGAAGCCATAAATAGATGCAATTTTTTGTGCAGATAATTGTTGTGCAATTATTTTTTTTTTTTTTTACGATGCGCCTTTGCCACTCGCCTGAAAATGCACATGGCCCGGAAGTTATGACTCTAGGGTTAAAAATGTCAGAATACTGGCATGAGTTATAGCTGAAATCTACACCTGTACTTGACTGGTGTAGATTTAAAGAAGACCTTGCATGTCCTCTGACACAGGCGGTATTTTATGCTACCAGAAAGCTAACAGTGCCCTGAATTCAGAGCACTTCCAGCTTTGCCATTGTGCTCCCGGGTTGCGGGGATATCAGTACCGTTAGTTTTGGCACGGATAATCCTCCACTTTTAGAAGGCGGGCTTTACAGCTGTGTCATCGCAGGGCGGTTGTAAAATACTCTACGTTTGAGTGAATTCTTACTCACGTGTTGACCCATAAGATAACAGTATTGGAGGATTCAGCTTCTTATAAAAACATGGAAATTTATTGAAGTCTTCATGGAAAAGAGATGCAGGGAAAACTTCCAGCATAACAGAAATATCAGTCAATGTCGTCTTAGCTTACATAATGGGAGAAGTTCAGAATTAGGTTTCTTTAAGATGGGTTTCTTATATTCCATCTTGGTTCAGGCTTATTCATCCATGTGTTTTCGTCTTCTCCAGGTGTCAGAGGAAGTAGACAAACAGAACCAGACGTGTGTCTGTCAATCATTTATATTCATGAGAGGGGGTGTTCCCCAACATCCTTATACATTTTAATACTGTATTTGTAAAATATAGTGTATACCCTAACCACACCCATGTACCAAGATACAAGAGTGTTGTCATCAGACTGCAATTAACCCTTACAGGTCATGAATATTGAAATCTAATAATATTTAACAGCGGTGAAGAAAACCCCCCACCGACTGTACACTTTTCCATAACCTTCTACTGTAGGGGTGGAGTTCCTCACTGCCCAGCGATGTCCGTGTCAAAACTAACGGCACCGATATCTCCGGCACCAGGGGCATACCGGCAAAGCTGACAGTGTGCTGAATTCAGCGCACCATTAGCTTTCTAGTAGTATACAATACCGTCAATAACAGAACGGTCCTTTTTAAATTCTAGCAAATGGGACTTCCCAAGATGCACCAGAATTAAGAGGCGAACGCTAGAGCCTTTTAATAATTCTGGCACGTCTCACGCCAGTAACTTGTAAAACACATACTATCTGACTACAGAACATGTCACTCACATATTACAGGCATACAACACACATGTCAATGTCCATATTTTAGTCACTTACATAATCGACCGGGGGGGGGGGTCAACCTTCGGCACTCCAGCTGTTGTAAAACTACAACTCCCAGCATGCATACTTGCTCTGCTGTTCTTGGAAATCCCATGGAAGTGAATGGAGCATGTTGGGAGTTGTAGTTTCACAGCACCTGGAGTGCCGAAGGTTGCTGACCCATGTACTAGATGCATACATTGGTAACAGTACACGCATTGATCACACACATCTGAACACTGGACATACATCCCTTTACGCTGTGATACTTACCAGCTCTCCGTTTAGGCTGCAAAGCGGTGTAAAATGTCAGTGAAATAAAACACTGCCTCTTTACTGTTAAGCTCCGCCCATGCTAAACTCCGCCCACTTCAGAACTAAAACCCTAGCATTACCTGGCCTTCTCAGTGTGAGTTATATCTGAATAGTACAACCAGGGCCGGAGTCAGCACCTGGCATACCCAGGCAAGTGCCGGGGCCCCAAGCTCCTGAGGGGGCCCCCTGGGTTGCCAGGTGCTGACTGTTGTGTGTTTTTTTTTTTTTTAAATAGCCCGTTTTTGCTGGAGTAACCCCAGCAGGTAACAGGCCCTACTGGAGCTGGTATCGGTAGGTAAAACTGGGATTGCCAGGCAAGGGCCACTTTAACCATAGGGTCAACGATGCTCTTGCATCGGGCACTTTGGTAGCCGGGGCCCCTTTGAGTTGCTGCACCAGGTGAAGCAAGTGATCAAGTAGGGAACTGTCCGCTCCCTCCTTCACCACCCGGCCAATATCTTTACTCCCAGTGTCCTGGGAGCAGAAGGCGCGATGTAGTGAAGTCACTTACATCGTGCCTGTTACTCCTTAAAGATTCCGGGACGAGAGAGAGCACTGAACAGGGAAAGGTGTGTATTAAGGTTTTTTTCTTTGATATATACAGTTGGGTTTATGATATTGTGGGGGCAACCTTAGGGGGTGGGAGGACATGAATGTGGGGGGTAACCTGTAGGGGGGACCTGAAAATATGGGGGTAACATGACACTGAGGGAGCAACTTGATGGGGACATGAAACTGGGGGGGCATGACACTATGGGGGGGCAACCTGGTTGGTGGTGGTACATGATACTGTGGGAGCAACCTGAGGGGAGGCATGACAGTGTGGGGCAACTTGGAGGGGACACATGACACTGTGGGGGCAACCAGTGGATGGGGGGGACATGAATCTGGGGGTGCGACCTGGAAGGGGACATTATAATGGGCATTATATTGTATGGGGCCACTAGGGAGGCATTATGCTATGTGGGGGCTATTCAGGTCAATTTGTGCAGGTCAAGTATTTCAAAGTGGTGGTGATTGGGGAGGGGGGGCACTTATGAAACCCTTACACAGGACCCTGCGTCAGGCAGTTTGGTTCCAACCAAATAGATCCGGACCGAAAATGCTATTATACTCCGTGGTCTCTTCAGACCCACGAAGTTTGATTATCGGAGGCCCAGGGGAGGTAAGCGAACATAATAAACAGTGTTACTTAGCTCTCCTGAGCTCTGATGCGACTCTGTACTATTTTCAGCCCTCTTCAATGTCCTTATGTGGGTAAGGCCAGCGTTGCGTCACATAATGACGCCAGCATAACCCACGTCTCTAACGTCATCGAAGAGAGCTGAAGACTGAGCAGGGAGAGACGCTGGAGCTCGGGAGATGTAACATGTTTTTTATGTTTGTCACCTCCCCTAGGCCTCCGATCATTATACTCGGGGGGTCTGAAAAGATATAATAGTTTGTGGGTCGGGAACCCCAAAAAATTTAGGGTTATGCCGAACCCGAACCCTAGGGGCCACTATTGGACATTATCCTGTGTGTAGGGGCCACTGTAGGACATTATACCTTGTGAAGGGTCCGCTATGGGACATTATACCTTGTGAAGGGTCCGCTATGGGACATTATACTTTGTGCAGGGGCCACTATGGGACATTATACCTTGTGAAGGAGGCACTGTGGGACATTATAGTGTGTTTAAATGGGGCGTTATACTGTGTGGAGGCCAGGAAAGCTGGTGCTATGGGGGACCCAAGTTAAAAGTATGCTATGGGGCCCAGTCTTTGCTAGTTATGTCCCTGTATATATTTATTATACCCTGTCTGTGTATATATTTATATATGTATGTATGTAACTGTGAGGGCCAACCAGGGGCGCACCTCTAATGAGGCGAAGTGAGGCAGTCACTTTAGGCGGCGCTATCTGTGCTAGTTAGGGGGGTGGCATTTTGATTGACCTAAACCAGCCCAAGACAGGCCGCTTTAAAAAAAACATGTTGAGCGGGACCTGTCCTGGACTAGAGCTGTAGGCAGGGGAGGAGAGAGGTAGCTCTGGGCGGCCGTGTGTAGACAGCGCTGCATCACCACTTACCTATTGGAATCGGCGCTGCTCCAGTGGTCCACCCTCAGAAGTTCTCTTGGCCTGTTCCTTGATGATTGAGCCGCTCTCCACCTCCGCCCCCACTCATGCTTGTCTACGTACATCACGTCAGGTCACGTCTCTCTGATGGTATATTGACCTAACGTGGGCAAATCACTCCTAGGAGATACAGTGTGGCTGCAGCGCAGTCTCCTTGTCCCTGCTCTGAGAAGTGCTACTGCTGGCCTGCTTCTACAGTTTTATATTAATTAAATATTGCTTTTCAAAATATTTATCCCCTATCCATAGGATAGAGGATAAATACCAGATTGATGATGAAGGGGGATGTTTGGGGGCTGGGGTGGGTTGTTTGGTTGTATGGGGGGGCGTTTTGGGTGTCTGTCTGCTGAGACCCCCCCTGGGCTTGACAATTGGGTCTTTTCCCCTCCACTAGTAATTCAGCCTGACCACAGGCTGAATATAGGCTGCATACAGGGGCGCACCTCTGAGGCAAAGTGAGGCGGCCGCCTCAGGCAGCACTGTCAGTGACTGCTTGGAGGGGTGGCATTTTTACTATCTATTTAACTTAAACCATCCCAAGACAGGCCACTTTGGGGGGAAAAAAAAAAAAAGAAAAGCTGAGCGGAACCTGTCCTAGGTTGGCTTAGGAGGCGTCTGCTTCTTGGTGCAGGTGGCGATGCTATGAAGTCATCGCGCCTCCTGAGCTGAGCCGCAGATGTCCTATGTACGGGTCAAGAAGAGGAGGCGGTGGCTCCATCAAGGGATCGCAGGTAGGTTAGGATAACATTATTATTATTTTTTTTTTAATAGGCTGTTACCTGCTGGAGTAACCCCAGCAGGTAACGGGCCCTATTTACTAACCTATCCCCGCTCCTGCTCATGGCCGCATCAGTTTCTGCTATGAGATGCAGAAGAAAAAAGCAGATGTGGCTCCGAGCTGGAGCGGGGATCAGTAAGTGAGGCTGCGGACCTGCGAACCCCAACTAATACTACTATTATTATACTCTAGGGTCTTTTCAGACCACGGAGTATAATAATCGGAGACCCAGGGAAGGTGATAAACATAAAAACCAATGTTACTCACCTCTCCTGCTATCCCGTGACTCCCAGCAGGCTTCGGGACTCTTTGGAGACGTCCCAGACATCACGTGGGTCATGACGACAACATTAAGCGTCGCGACACCAGCCTGAACTACATGACGTCTGTGCCGACATTGAAGAGGGCCGAAAGGTGCAGGAAGTGCGCCGGAGCCCAGGATATGTAAGTAACAGTGTTTGTTTGTCACGTCCCCAAATCTCCAATCGTTGTTCTCTGGGGTCTGTGCAGGGGCTGTTGTGAGGCATAATACCGTGTGCAGGGGCCGCTGTGGGGCATAATACCGCTTGCAGGGGTCACTTTGGAGCAACCTATGGCACGTGTACCAAAGAGGGCATGCGGAGCCCTCTCAGTTGGCACGCACGCTGTCGCCATGAACGCTCACTAACGGGGAATCCGATCCAGGATTCCCCATTGGTGAGTGATCGCTTCTTTCAGCTGTATGTGCAAATGCGCACACAGCTGAAAGTTGTCAGTGTAGGCCACTGTCTGCTGAACTGCGGCCTACACTGACTGCAGAGCGTGACCTCTGTTCCGATGCAGGCGCGATGACGTGAATCATCAGCGCCTGCAATCTTTGCTAGTTGCGCCCCTGATAAGGGGTCGTTAGGAAGGGGCATTTTATATAAGGGGACTTCATGAACTTAAGAGGTAGTAATTATATAAGGGCATTATTAATACAAGGGGAGTTATTTATATAAGGGGTCATTAGGGAGCATGATATAAGATAAGATTATCCTTTATTAGTCCCACCATGGGGAAATTCAGTGCAATACAGCAGCAAGGATATGCAATACAAGTACAATATATACAAAACACTCCAAGGTAGAGGCGTTACAGTGACAGTAGGTACAGATAGAAAGGTACAGGTAAAAAAAATAGCAGAGGGGGTAAGTTCCTATAGCGCTCCTTCTCACACTTGGACTTATTCTCCCGTGTGTATGTGTGTGTATATATATATGTGTGTGTATATATATATATATATATATATATATATATATCAGGATCTGGGGTGCTGGGTGGCTGACATGAAAACAGGCTCCAAGGTATTAGTCTAAGTATTGAGTTTTATTCACGGAAAACACTCATGCAACATAACAGAAACCAAAAAAAAAAAAAAAAAAATACCTGCCCGTCTGGGCTCTAACTAAACAGAAATGGGTTACCTCAACTAGAATAGGAACAAGTTCAAACAGTCGGATTGTCTTCCAGCAGTAGCAACTTTCTTTGTGGCTTTCCAGCCAAGCTCTGCCATAGTCTGCTCTCCTAGCAGACTTCTTATTCCCCCCTAACGAGGGCAATCCCAATCAGCTGGGTTTCTCCGAGAGTGTCCACAAGGTGTGGACTGGAGGGGATGGGAATGGCAGGTTCCCCTACCAGCCTACCCGCCATACCATAAAAATCCAGCCCAGCGCACAGCACTTAAATAATGCTCAGCAAACATAGTTGTCTACTGAGAAGCAAACTCTCTGGATTTCCCTCATCTCACCCATCTGAGCAACCTGGGTGAGATATACATCCCTTGCAATATTTTTCCAGTCATCAGCGTACAATATATATATAATATCTCGGGGATTAGAGGAGCAGTATTTATCAGGGGCATAACATAAGGGGGCAATCTTCTTTGGAGTGGCCTGCTGGGGGAGCAGTATATCAACCAGGGACAGAAATAAACTTGACAAGCTGATTAGAAGGGCCAGCTCTGTCCTGGGGAGCCCACTGGACCCAGTGCAGGTGGTGGGTGACAGAAGGATACTGTCCGTGGTGAGCTCCATGCGGGAGAATAACTCCCATCCCATGCATGAGACTGTGATTGCGCTGGGCAGTACTGTCAGTGACCGACTGCTCCACCCTAGGTGTGAGAAGGAGCGCTATCGGAAGTCTTTCCTCCCCACCGCGGTTAGGCTGTACAACCAACACCGACCTAAGCGGAGATCATTACATACAGAGAACTGAAATATCTCTCTGCCTGTTAAATCCCCCCCCCCTCTGCTACGTCCTATCTGTCTGTCTGCTATTAATGTAATGCCTCTCACCTTGGAACATTCCTGTACATGTTGTATTTGTATTTGTATCTGCTTATCTTATCTTTGCTGCTGTAACACACTGAATTTCCCCACTGTGGGACTATTAAAGGACTATTATTATTATTATTATTATTATTATTAATTAAAGGGGTTGTCCAGGAGATCCACTTTTTTAATATGAGACTGGGGAAAGTGATTTAAAAAAAAAAACAAACAAAAAAAAAAAAAACTCACGTGTTCTATGTGCTCCGATGTCTCCCACCTCAGTCTGGTTCTGCTGCTCTGGTGAGGTTGCTGACGCGGGACATCACAGTGCTGTGTGGAAGAAAACACCGGAGCAGCAGGACTGGAACACGCTGGGAGACACCAGAGCACCTTCCCCAGCCTCGTATTAAAAAAGTGGTTGTAACACCTGCAAGGAGCACTTTACATGCAGCAGATGCTGCAGTTAATGCCAAGCCAGGACCCACTACAGTAGACATCAGCCATTTTATGCTGAGGGACAGTGGGTTACATTTCCCTACACCCCTTACTCCAGGGGGAGGAGTATCAGAGAAAGGGACTGATTGGCTGCACAAGGAATTATGGGAAAGGTCTGCACAGGAGAGGAGACAGGCAGCCGCATGGGCTGCAGAAGAGGCTTCTTCCATCAACTGCCAGGGAGCATATAGCTTGGCACTGGGTAACCCAGGACATAGAGACAGTCCTGCCAGCCCCCCAGCTCACTCTGTGGGAAGAAGCAGCATCCCTGCAGCAGCACCACCTGTCCAGATTGACCAGACTCCCAAAAGGTACCCAGGGCTGCATCCAAGAAGACTCCTGCCTCATACTCTATTAGTGTCCTGTCATCTGAAAGCTGCAGCACCCTGTGAGACTCCAGCACCCTGTGAGACTCCCGGCTGGCACCAGATTCCCTGCAAGAGTTAGTGAGTAGACTTTGCTGGAATTTGCTGTACTACTGTTTTTAGAAGGTTTATGAGAACTGTGGTAGAAAGGATCTGCTGTGTCTATAGTGCACCAACGTTTTCTGAATGCACGCCATCATCCGCAGCAACTGGGCCCAAACGGATGGACTGTTCTGTTTATTGCTGCATCCATTAGTAATTCTGCATTGTGTGATGTTATTTAGGAGTGCGAGCTGTTACCTGCAGTATGGTTTCATGTGTGTGATGACTATCATCTGTGGGTCACTATCTTAACCCTGTGCTATTCCCTATAGTTTATTATACCCGCTAGGCCTGGCACATAGTCCATTCCTACCGCTAGGGGGTTAATACTATAGGATGTACCTGTGCATTGTCATGTGAATTACTGAAACATTTCTCTGTTCACATTTTATTAAGTTTGCCCTTGTTTACCCTTCCCATAATAAACTGGTTAAGTAGTTTTACCCTCAACATTTGTGAATGTGTACTGAGCTTAGGTGGGGGTTTCCTGAGTCGACCCCTAGCAGAAGACGACGACCCCCCTTAATTCCTATAGAGCTCTTAGCAAGACTCGGGTGGAGGCACTGCGCCATAGTGAAGTGAGAACTACAACACACCCTGTATACAGAGGTCGGCCCAAAGGGGGGTGTTACATGGTTATCCTGGTCAACCCCTTTAAGGTTGCAATTGGGCTTTATTGAAGAGGCTTTCCACCTCATTTTTATTGATGATCTATCCTTAGGACAGATTGTCAATAAGAGATCAGTGGACGCCCCCTGTAATCAGCTGTATGAAGGGGCTATGGCGCCTGTTTATATCACACGCTGTCTGTTTATAGTGACCATGTGATGTAATTCCAGCCTTGTCACATAAATGTCTATAGGACGAGGCTGTAGTTATATTACGTGGCTGCTATGAGATGAATGACACTGTGTAAACAGAGAAGCGGCCATGGTGCTTGCACAGGTACCATTCAAACAGCTGATCAGTGGGGGTCCTGGGATTTTGAGCCCCACTGATTATTTTATTGATGACCTGGAAAACCTTTTAATTAGGAAACCTATGGGGCATTGATAAGGGGCACTATTTATACAGGGCACACACGGACATTATTAATGTAAAGATGTACTTGGGAGTATTATTCATTATTCTGGGGTTATATCATATATTTTATAATTGGGGGTAGCAGCAGGATGGGGACTTTGTGTAGGTGAGGACAATATGGGTTGGATGCCTAGAAAAGTGAGGAGCCAAAGATGTCTGTGCTGCAAACTTTACAGAGACAAGTCACAGCTGGAAGAAGTTGTCATGGCGGTCCAAAGGGAAGAGAAAGGAAATGTTAAGGATTAGTCAGAGAAGTTACCTGTAAGTCACAAAATGTTACTGCCCTGTATTCACCTATGATAGAGGATAAATACCTGATTGATGGGGGTCTGTCTGCTGAGACCCCCCCAGAGTCTGAGAATTGCTTCCCCCCCCCCCCACTGGCCGCATCCATATATAGGTGTGTTGCTTGGTGGATGGACGAACCCGTGTAGCTCTCATTCACTTCGATGGGAGCGCCAAAGATACCCGAAGTATAGTACTCCGCTATCTGTGGCGCTCCTATTATGGAGAATGGGGGCCATGTGGGCTCGTCCATCCACCAAGCAGATGATGTGTGAAGTTATTGTCATTGTTAATGTCGTGGTGTTGATCTCTGATACTGAAGTAATACAGAAAGAAGAAGAATTCTTAAAAACTGTTTCATAAGTTTGTGTATGTTTATTGTGCGACGATAGCAGTGTGTGAAGCTAGTATCATGGAAACTCAATTTTATTTATTTTTTTTGGGGGGGGGGGTGCCTTTCTATAGTCCGCCTTAGGCAGGAAAGCGGCTAGGTTCACCACTGGGGCCAACTCAGTTTCTGCATTGAACACTTCCATTAATACAGATGAAAGAGTTCATGGCACTGTTAACAGAATCGGGCCCTGTTCACATGGTGGAATCTAGCGCTGATTTTGCAGCGGATTTTGCCACCAAATCAGCAGCAGATACTTCCCTAATTCTGCATCCCATTGAAAACAGTTAGTGCAGGACGATGAAAAAAAAAGTGTCTTGCTGCGGATTCTGGAGCTAATTCGGAGGCTGTGGCTTAAGACTCCCCACTGATTAGACCCATTTATTTGGGCCTAATCGGCAGTGGAAAGCCACAACAGAATACTGCTACTCTGCACCGTGAGCCGGGGTAGAAAATAAAGAAGAACCTGAGGCAGATGTCTGTCTAACATTCCTCCTTACTTTTTGATGTCTGAACAGGTTCTATCTACTTGTATAGAATGAACTGTATTACAGTCCACTCAAATCGGTCCGCCTCATCAAAATAAACACCCGATTTCGGTAGTTTTTTTGCTGCGGTGTGCATTGGTTGCTCCAAATGGGGCCCACTGAGGCTCTGTCGCCCAGGGGCCCACACAAACCTGGAGCCGGCCCGGAGTACAACCATCTTGGCCCTTATCTGAGAAACAAACCGCTGATGCAGTGTGCTGGAGACTCGGGAGCTGCTGGGGCACAGCCTGTGTCTGCTCATCCGGCATCAAAGAGTAGGAGGTGGAGGAATAGACAGTGCACACAAGCTGTTCCCTAGCCAGCACATGTGAACAAGGCTTCAGGGTTCGTTCCCCAGGTCCTATGCAGCTAGATTCATAGTGATGCGGGTGCCTTGTTCATCCCAGGCAGTGAGAACAGCCTGTCCTGGGACAGCAGACATGACATCCGCATTACTTCACTGTTAAGGCACCGGACCTCTGAGGGAGCCAGATAGAAAAACGCTGCAGGGAACGTTTTTTCATCTGGCTCAAGCAGAGATCCGGCGCTATACGGCGCAAAAACTGAAGCGCTTTGACCAAGAACAGATCCCATAGAAAACTATGGGATCCGTTCTAGCATCAGTTTCCCTCTGGCTTTTGTGCATTACTCCGGGAGGGAAACTGATGCTCACAACTGACATATAACGCACCCTTACTGAACTATTCCTGGAGGAATATAATGTTATAATCCTGGAAGGATTGGAGAGCTAGGCGATTACAAAATCAGTTTCTCCCTGCTGCAGTGGAATATTTTCTTCTAAGTGATCAACAAAACAGTCCTCATAGAAGAATCTTCACACTGATTGCTTTAAAATTTTTTCTTATTATAAGTTTGTTGGCAATTGCTTCCTACAGACTTGAACAGCGATGGGAGGCTTGTGCTCTCAGGATTGGTCATCTTTATATGTTCTCCCAGTGTATGCGTGGGTTTTCTCCGGGTACTCCGGTTTCCTCCCACGTTTCAAATACATACTGATAGGGAATGTACATTTACAATGTCTGTAAATCGCTGTGGAATATGCTGACACTATACAAGTAAGCTAAGTAAATAAAAAAATAAATAAATAAATTAATCTTCACCGACACCCTCCATTTATACTCAATTTCGTTATTTGGAGGTGTTACATTGATGATGATGATATTTTTTTTTTTGGAGAGGCCCTGTATCAGACTAAGAGGCCTTCATTAGGTATTTAAACCAGAATGACCTTTACATAAAACTCTCTTTGGAATACAGCCAACGACCATTCTGTTCCTGGACATAGCCATTAAACTACTGTACGCTCGAGGTGAAATACAAACAGATTTATTTTGCAAGAAAACCACCACGAATAACCTCCTGAATGCTCATAGTGCCCATCCTGCCAGAACAATCAGAGCGATCCCTAGGAGGGAATTCCTATTCCTATGCATTTGTAGAAATTGTTCTACATTGGAGGGATTTAAAAAAAAAAAAGAAAAAAAAAAAAGGTCAGCAGAACTCAATCACGATTGAGAAAGATGCATTACTCTGGATGGGTGATTTAAGAATGCCATTGGCAGATCCTTACCTTAGACTTGGGTGTAGGTGAGCATATTGGTCTCTGAGCTTCTATGGGATACAGAAAAAGTAACCCCATAGCGAGTCAATTAGTATGAAGCAAATATGGCAAACCTAGTCACTGGGCTAAATCCCAGAAATACAAGTACCGTGTTTTTTTTTTTTTTTTTTTTTTTTTTTGCTTATGGTACTTCTAGGATTACCAGGTTCTAATCAGTAAAAAGACCTTTCAGGTCAAAAATAACATTTATAAGGAAACATATTACCTGCACAAGTATGGGAGTAATTTTTATTCTGCTATTCCCATGTGGTTTAAATGATATATATCGAGCCCTAACACATTCTGAACATAAAACATTGCAAAAAAAAATTGAACTAACGGACTTTTACCACCATCTCCTTTGGCACATCATTTTGCAGACAAACATAATCTCATCTACTCACAATTGTTTGGATGGGGCATCAGCTGCCGATAGTATGTTACTAATGTTACTCTTCAATTTTGGATGTTTCCTTTAGGTCTCTAGGTGTCATTGCCAATTTCTTGCCCGATAACATACCCTAAGTGGGATCATTCAATATTGTTATAGCATTGCAGTAGGTCTTAATTATTATTATATTTTTTTTTTGCCACAGTTGAAGTCTATAATTGATGTGGTGGTCTTTTTTGTTCCGCCACAGTTGTCCCTTTTTTTTTTTTTTTCGTTTGCCATCCGTATTTTTATAAACATTGATAGAGTGTTACATTGTTTCACTCATTAATTGTCAGGTTATGATTGGCTGACAGGCCTGTCGATCAAACTTAACCATTTAAGGATGTTATTAATTTTACATCCGACAACATACCCTTAGTGGGATTATGTAATATAAATACAGCACTTTAAGGTCATGGTTTCCTCTCTTAAATTGTGTGGCTCTCTAGTATTTTCACTGTAGTCTGTCATTTACCAGAGACCCTTTTTCTAGAATTGAGGTCCATAATTTACATGTTATAGGTCTTTATAGTACTGCCGCATGTTTAAATTTTTTTTTTTTTTTACTCTGGATTACCATCTAGATTTTCTTTCACTTAAACATTGACAGAAAGATACAGTCTGTTTTCCTCCCTAATTGTTACATCAGGAAGCCTCATAATATGATTGGCTGACAGGCCTGTCAATCAGATTTAACTATTTGTTTGTTCTTGTCCTTGTTTCTAGAAGAAGCTGTCAATCCGTGAAACATACGTCGGGTGTTTGTGTGTCTAGGCAGGGACAAAATAATTGAGGGATAGCTGTATACACCACATTGCTATATATTGCATATATCCTTTTATTGCTTTACCTTTTACCAGCAGCCACTGGTCTGGGTAAAAGTAGCTGGCATGGTTACAGTGGGGGATTTGCAGAACTGCCTCAGTGTACACAGTGGTGCAGTCCGCGACCCCCAAGACCGTTAGCGATATTGAGACACTTCCCAAATTGCATCATAATTGGGTATTTCCCCATATCATTTTCTCACTGTCACCCCTAATGCTGGGTCAGTTTTTAAGTTTAATTTTACTGTTTGTTTAGGTGTCTACACGAGTGGAAGCCTCATAACGGTAGACCTGTTTCTTGTCTGCTGTTCTGTGATAACCATAAAAAGCAAGATCCTGAGTAAGTACTTTTACATATTCTCAAATTCTAATTGGAAAAAATGTGATCGTGGCATAATTAGTTCTGAATACAAAATATTTTGAGCTATTCCTGTGCTGCCTATGCGAACAGATATTGATGAGATAAGTATATGAAGTTTTTCCCTGCATTTTGGGCAATTTGCAGTATTTCAAAAAGAGTGCTAATATGCTTATAGGAGTTGGATGCAGGGGTCTAGAGGTTAGTGAATTGTGTCTATCTAAGGGCTCATAAATCCAGGTGTTAGTTTGTCCTTTTGTCAATGATCAGAATTTTGTCAGTTATTTTTATTTTCAAATTTTTCTTTGTCATTCTTGAACAGACCTTTTAGAATCAGAACTTTTAAGTCTGATAAGCTGTGGTTTGGCCCAGAGAAGTGTTTTTCCTTGGGGGTATGCAGTTGAAATTTTGTAAATACATCCTGGACTGCAGTTTTTGTCTTGTTTCTCCGACGAAATTCCTTCAATGGTGCACCTTGTTCACAATGTACATGAAAATGTTCGAAGATTTTATAGTCCTGCTGTGTGTTTGTGTACCGTGCTTGATGACAAGATGTGAGTACCAGTCTTGTATTTATTGCTGTTGCGTAGAAATGTGCCTGTCTCTGATTGTGATGAAACAGCACTTCTAACCAGGAGATTATTTATGTTTGGTGGTTTATATGCAAAGAGAGGCAAATATGGCAATACTTCATTGAGTTTATTGGCCCCTTTGAAATATTTGTTGAAGGTCAGCAGCAATTTTATTAGATATTTACATGCGGGTCATATGGTACCAGTAAGGGGGCCCTGCTTTTTGTCCTCCTTCTGTCTTGTCCTCCTTCTGTCTTGTCCTCCTTCTGTCTTGTCCTCCTTCTGTCTTGTCCTCCTTCTGTCTTGTCCTCCTTCTGTCTTTTATCTCTGTGGATCTGATCATCTACAACCCGTGGATGGTATTTCTGTTGTAAGAATTTTTTTCCGCAATGAATAGCAGATGTTGTTTCCATTCTTCAATGTCTGAACAAATCCAAATGTACTGCATAACTTGGCTGTAGATGAATTATTATTATTATTATTTTTTTTTTTGCATGTTGTAGATGAATCCTAACCAGCTTGTACTTTTAACCCCTTCCCGCCGCAGGCATTTTTTTCCCCGCCTTCCAAACCCCATAATGATGATTTTCCATTCACAGAGCCATATAAAAGTTTAGCATTTGCAGGACAAATTGTACTTCGTAGTGTTTCCATTTAATATTCTGTGCGACATACTGGGAAGCTGGAAAATATCTCTGAATGGGTGGAAGCTGGAGTAAAATTGTGTGTGCAACTTTTACAGGCTTTGTTTTTACGGCATTCACTGTGCAGCCAAAATGACATGTCACTTTTAATTCTATGGGTTGGTACGATTCCAGGGATGTTGGGAAGGAGTTAAGGTATATTGTAGTTTGTATAGTGTTTATTACCGATGTATATGGTTTGGTCCACGAAATGTATTTGAGATTTAGAATAATGTAGCGTGATTCTGATGTTGGGATGGATCTATTTGAAGTTTATTGAAAAGACACAGTAGTTTGTTTTATCATCCTGTCCAGATTATTAGCAGGTCATCAATGTACTAGAGGTATGCTAGAAGTTTAGTTATACAAATTGATAAAAATGCCTCCTTTAATTTTGCGATGAACAGGTTAGCGTACTGTTGTGACATTTTGCTACCCACACTGCTTCCCATACACTGTAAGTATATTTTTGTATAGTAGAATTTAAAATGTGACAACAAATAATTATTACTATGTAGCCCCTATAAGTGTGGTTTTATGCCACATGTTTCATGCCATGTAATAATAGCACAGTTTTTTTTTTTTTTTTTTTTTTTGTGAAATGAAGCATGAATAGTATATCTACTGGACAGGTGTGTGATTACTGAAGATGTCGTTGTGGATATTACCATTATATTGTGTATATGTCACAGAGGGAGTTTCAGGCAACATAATTTATTCAAAGTAATGACAGAAAAATTGGTCCTAGAGAAAGGAAGAAATATAAAACTTTTAGTAAATAAGTAATCTAAAATAAGATCATGATAATATAACAGAAACTAGGCAAATGGCTACTGTGAAGCACTTATATCATGCACGTTGAGGTATGTTATGGGGAAATAATCCATCTACTGCCAAAGTACATATATAATGCTGTCACATTCCCATACATAAAAAAGAAAACACAACCCCCTGAGATCCATCCCTTCTAGTGATAATAAGAGGTCTGATTCGGATTGATCATAGCCCTAAAGAGATTATTGGTAAGCCACAGGAGGGAAGGTAAGGAATATCTGTCTCTATCTCCTAGTGAGGTTCATGCTACAGTTAACTTGTATATGACACTCAATGTGTTTCTCCCTGCAAATTAGCCCAGGGTTCATCAAGAGTGGGTAAGGATGCAATCGGGGGAATAATGCAAAATATTTGCAGTAACAACTGCAGTTCCCATATCCCTGAAGGTGGGCTCTGGTACTTCAAAAGCCAACGCCATATACTGGCGGTGCTTGACTTGAGATATATATATATATATATATATATATATATATATATATATATATAGAGCTTCTGATTCCCGTTCCAGCCAGTCACTGACGTCAACAATGGTAGCCAATCAGGATTACACAGTGACTTCCATTTGATACAACGTCACTGGATTCGCAGGTGCGACATTCTGCTTTTCAGCCGGCATTTCAATTCTATATGTCAGAAAAAGCAGATCACGTGGAGCAAAGAACAAGCAATTAAATCCATCAGTCGATGGATCACTTGGTTTTAGTACTCTGCGGCTAGTGTAGCCTATTAATTAATAGCCAAAAACATCATCAATCATTGCTGGACAAGCTATAAGAGACTGGATAGATTTGCTGTACCAAATCCCGGGTAATATTGCATAATTCAAGGTAATAGATATTGGTGCTGCATAATCCTGTCTCTGATGTATGTATCTGAAGGCACATACAGTGAAGGAAATAAGTATTTGATCCCTTCCTGATTTTGTAAGTTTGCCCACTGAGAAAGACATGGACAGCCTATAATTTTAAGGGTAGGTTAATTTAAACAGAGAGAGAGAGAATATAAAAAATAAAATCCAGGAAATCACATTGTATAAATTTTATAAATTGATTTGCGTTTTGCAGAGAGAAATAAGTATTTGATCCCTCTGGCAAACAAGACTTAATACTTGGTGGCAAAACCCTTGTTGGCAAGCACAGCAGTCAGACTTTTTTTGTAGTTGATGATAATGTTTGTGCACATGTCAGGAGGAATTTTGGTCCACTCCTCTTTGCAGATCATCTCTAAATCATTAAGATTTTGAGGCTGTCGCTTGGAAACTTGGAGCTTCAGCTCCCTCCATAGGTTTTCTATGGGATTAAGGTCTGGAGACTGGCTAGGCCACTCCATGACCTTAATGTGCTTCTTTTTGAGCCACTCCTTTGTTGCCTTGGCTGTATGTTTTGGATCATTGTCCTGCTGGAAGACCCAGCCACGACCCGTTTTTAATGTCCTGGCGGACGGAAGGAGGTTGTCACTCAGGAGTTTACGGTACATGGCTCCATCCATTCTCCCATTGAGGTGGTGAAGTAGTCCTGTGCCCTTAGCAGAGAAACACCCCCAAAACATAATGTTTCCACCTCCATGCTTGACAGTGGGGATGGTGTTCCTTGGGTCATAGGTAGGATTTCTCTTCCTCCAAACACAACGAGTTCAGTTAATGCCAAAGAGCTCAATTTTTGTCTCATCTGACTACAGCACCTTCTCCCATTCAATTAAGAGTGCTGTCTTTAATGCAGGCAACGAGTTGATTAGGAGTGTCTAACTGGTCTGTAGGAGCCAGAATTCTGAATGGTTGGTAGGGGATCAAATACTTATCTCTCTCTGCAAAATGCAAATAAATTTAAAAAATGTATACCATGTGATTTTCTGGATATTATTTTTGATATTCTAGCTCTCATTGTTAAAATTAACCTACCCTTAAAATTATAGACTGTTCATGTCTTTGTCAGTGGGCAAACTTACAAAATCAGCAAGGGATCAAATACTTATTTCCTTCACTGTACATAAATCAGGCTGATCGTTCTTATAATGTGTAATAATAATCCTTTAATATTCCCACCATGGGGAAATTCAGTGTGTTACAGCAGCAAAAATAAACAATATAAATACAACATATACAAGAATGTTCCAAGGTAGAGGCATTTCATTGATAGTAGACAGACAGATAAGAAGGGGGTTATTCCAAACAGAAAGATATTTCAGTTCACTGTATGGGACACACAGTCCCGGGATCTCACACACTGAGGACGGTTTGTGAAGTAGTCTAGGATCCAATTGGAGAGATGATGGTCCACTCCAGCAAGGGCCAGCTTGTCTCTCGTGTTCCCTGGTTTCTCCAGGTGAGAGAGAGCCCTGTGCAGAAGGTGAATGATGAAGGTGGAGGAAAGAGCCCTGATGTAGCATCATCAAACAAAACGTCATACATAGTCGTGAATCTGTGATGCATCAACAGTTGGATATAATCATGCATGAAAGTGATGCTGAAAACCTAATTAACACTATAGTCTTACACAGAGAAGGCAAAACAGGAACACTGATCCTGTCCTGATGTTTATGGCAAGATATTAATGTCTCCATAATATGACTTCTCTCCTGCCTGTTGCGATAGGTCCTTCTCATTTGTTCACAAGCTTCCGATGCCATGCAGTACACAAGAAAAGAACTTCAAAATTGTGACCCGATGGTATAGTTGTCTTGACCTCCTCCGCAGGTTTTTACCCTGGTTGTCTCTGACCACTGTTGGCGCTTTGGTTTTGAGAGGAGTACGTTTTTTTCATATTTGGTGGATATGTGGTGGGATCAGACCCTTCTGGGAAGCAGTGTTTGATCTCTGTAAGTGAGCGGTTGGTCCTTCACGCGCTCTACTCAACTTGCCCTTCTCTGTCATTCCTGGAAGGATATCTGCAGTGAAGAAGACCTACTTCGGCATTTCCTCACAGCTGCCAGAATGGTCATCCCCAGGCACTGGTGGAGGGATGTCCCTTTGATCTCTCCCAGGCAGGTCCTCCTCTTAGCCTTGTCATTTCCCCTTCCCCTCCTCCGCTTTCTAACCTCCCCCTTCTGTGCGTCTCCCCATTGTTCATCTGTTTCCTTATCGTATTATCATCACTTGCATTTCTGGTTGTCCCTTTCATTTTCTTTTCTTTTTGTTGGTGTACTGTAGCTGGTGGTGTAATAATGGTCTTCTCACACATGCACCTTTCATCTCACCTGGAACATGCTTCTATATTAAGTCCTTGAACCCCACTCTCCTCCCACAACCTTGTTTTTCTCACTGTATTTAACATAAGTAGCTCTGAATGTGTATTCCTTATTCACCCACTGCAGTCCCTTATTTCTGCTTTTTGATGCTTGTATGCCTCTATATTCACATTGTTATATTATGTATTAATTTTTTTTTCTTCAGTTATTTGAAAAACTTTTAATAAAAACTGATTAAACATAAACATACATAACTACCAGTTATGTCAACAATGGATGTGATGTACCTTTTATCAAGGTGCAATAAAGTCCAGTGTAACTGTATTTTTTGCACCTTGATACCGTGGTTCTCTGAAAACAAGACCTACCCCGAAAATAAGCCCTCGCATGATTTTTCAGGATTTTTGGAGTATGCTTGAAATATAAGCCCTACTCCGAAAACAAGCCCTAACCTATCTTTTGGAGCAAAAAATATAAGACCCTGTCTTATTTTCGGAGAAACACAGTAAATTGCACATCACATCCATTGTTGATATAACTTATAAATTATGTATGTATGTGTGCACGTAAAGTGAATTACAAAATGGCTTATGTAGTTTCATTAGCTGTGTAGGAAACAAATATGTATACTTGCCCTGTAACTCCTTTCTGTAGGGGTGTGTTCAGTATCCACATTTTCAAATTTGCTACAGTTCTGTCTTGTCAGTACGTTAATAAATGGTTATGTTTTATTTGGCTTCTTATGTATTTATAGGCTTTATTACATCAATATCATGTAACCACTTGTTTGACTGGGTATCATAAGACACTTTTTAAAGTTAAATGTCTAGAAACCTAAAAACCTATAAAACCTATAGCTCTGCCCTTCACCTTGCCAAACAAGCCTATTTCACCGCTCTCATCTCTTCTCTCTCCTGTAACCCTCAAAGGCTATTTGAAACTTTTCACTCCTTACTCACTCCCAAGGTGCAGGTACCATTCACAGACCTTAGTGCAGAAGACCTGGTCACTTATTTCCATGACCAAATTGATAAGATCTGTCAGGAAATAACTGCCCGATCCCCTCACCAACCGCACTTCAGATGGTCCATTCTCCTCTTTTGATCCTGAGAGAAGAGGAAGTCTCTCAGCTACTTTCTTCTTCTCGCCCTATGACCTGCAGTAGTGACCCTTTCCCCTCACACCTTCTCCAATCTCTGTCACGACTTACCTTACTAAAATATTTAATCTCTCTCTCTCTCCCGGAATTTTCCCATCCTCTTTCAAACATGCTGTCATAACCCCACTATTAAAGAAATCCTCGCTGTACCCATCCTGTGCTGCTAACTATCAACTTGTCTCTAACCTCCCCTTCATCTACAAAATCTTGGAACGCTTGGACAATTCTCGTTTAAGCTGCTATCTCTCGAACTCTCATCTTGACCACTTACACTCTGTCTTCAGCACGCTGCACTTTACTGAAACAGCCCTCACAAAAGTCTCCAGTGATCTCCTGATGGCTAAATCTAATGGTGACTACTCTCTTCTTATTCTTCTGGATCTCTCAGCAGCATTTGACACTATTGACAATCAACTCCTCCTCAATTTGCTCTGCTCTGTTGGATTCACGGACACTGCGCTCTCCTGGTTCTCCTCTTATCTCTCAGACCACACTTTCAGTGTATCATTTGCGGGCTCTGTTTCTTCCCCTCTTCCCCTTGCCGTTGGGGTTCCTCAGGGCTCGATCCTAAGCCCTCTGCTCTTCTCTCTCTACCCAGCCCCCACTGGACAAACCATCACCAGATTTGGCTTCGGGTATCATCTTTATGCTGACGACACCCAATTATATACGTCATCCTGTGACATCACCCCTGCACTAATACAGAACACCAGTGACTGCCTCTCTGCTGTCTCAAATATCATGTCTTCGCTCTATCTGAAACTGAATCTCTCAAAGACTGAACTACTGCTGTTTCCACCATCTAATAGATCTGTCCCTGATATCTCCATTGCAGTCTCGACCTTACTATAACTCCTAGGCAGCATGCCTGCTGCCTCGGGGTTATGTTTGACTCAGAACTTTCCTTCACCCCCCCATATCCAATCACTTGCACGCTCATGTCACCTCCACCTCAAAAACATCTCCAGAATCCGCCCTTTCCTTACCACAAATACACTAAAGACACTTATTGTCGCCCTGATTCACTTTCGCCTTGACTACTGTAATTCCTTAATGCTCTGTCTTCCCCTTAATAAACTCTTCCCTCTACAATCTATTCTGAGTGCAGTTGCCAGGCTCATCTATCAGTCTAGACGCTACAGCGATGCCTCCGGTCTGTGTCGGTCACTACATTGGATGCTTATTCAATACAAAATACAATATAAACTTATCACCCTAATCCACAAGGCTCTCCATAATGCTACACCTCCCTACATTTCCTCCCTCATCTGTCTGTCGCCCAACCCGTGCTCTCCGTTCACTCAATGACCTAAGACTAACATTCTCTATTATCAGAACCTCCCACTCCCGTATACAAGACTTCTCCAGAGTTGCACCACTTCTCTGGAATGCTCTATCCTGGACAATCAGATTAACTCCAAATTTCTACAGCTTCAAGCGCAAACTAAAGACATATCTTTTCAGACAGGCCTATTACAATTCCTAATGAAAACTCTTCCGTAGTTAGAATCCCTAAAACGAACCCTCCTCTGTTCACGTTCCCACATTACCCCACAGGATATGATGAGATTTCATACTAACTTTATATGTCCAGGCACCATCTGCACGTTAAAGGACACGACTGGTGACGGCTCATGCAACTTTATATATGTGCAATGACAGTAACCTCTATTACAAAATTGTCTGACCATTGTATAAGCAATGTTGCCTCCGATTCTGCCCCTGCTACCTCGTGTCACCCTCTCTACCTCATAGATTGTAAACTCTTGCGAGAAGGGCCCTCAGTCCCTTTGTGTTAATTGACTATTTCTTTGTAATGTATTTTTTTTTTTGTCAGTACTTAAACCCTACAAATTGTACAGTGCTGTGGAATTTGTTGGCGCAATATAAATAAAATGTGTTGCTGTTTATTATTATTATTATTATTATTATTATTTATTATTAATTATTATTATTATAATTTTAGAGAGAGCCAGAATCTTAAATAGGTTGTCCAGGATAATGGTTTTTTTTTTTTTGTTCATATTAGGGCGGGTAAGGTGAGATAAAAAAAACACAGTACTTAACTGTCCCAGGTGCTCCGGTATTCACCCGTTTGGTGTGGTCCTTCTGCTCCGCTGTCTTGTTTTGCCAGAAGACCTCGCTGCAATGATACGTTCTAGTCCCCTGCCTTAGGCCGCTAATTGGTCGCAGCGGTCACATGACTACTGAGGTCAATCAGCGACCAAAGGACAGGAGACTGGACGCCACCGCGGCGTGGAATTTCGCTGGAAGAAAACATCGGAGCAACAGAACTTGACCGTGCTGGAAGACATCGGAGCAACAGTGACAGGTGTGTGTGTGTGTGTTTTTTGTGTGTGTTGTTTTTCACATCCCCCCCCCCCCCCCGAATTAAAAATAAATCCTGGACAACCCCTATAATCAATTAATTTTTCTGTTCTTCAAATGAATTAAACTTGAAAATATCAATAAAAAATATTTAAATTCCTACACAAACGGATTAGATTAAACATTGATTGAAAATTGATTAAAAATTCCTTCCCACCTACTCCATATGCTCCATGAGTGTACTTCTGTTGGTCCATATTGGAGACGGGTTTTGGCTTTAATTACTAATGTCTATAGTATACAATTACAAGAAGACCCTTGAGTTTGTTTACTGGGTTTTGGGGGGAGGGGGGAATAGATTTAGAATTCCCATTGGCTCTAGGAATCTTAAGAATACTATTCCAAGACAGAAATCTGCTGGTGTTTCATTGGATAGACAATTCACCCCCATCCATTGCGGAGTTAAAGGACAAAATAAATCATATTATACAACTACGGTATTAAACATAGTATTAAAAGAAATGCCACACATAAATATGAGGCCTTATTGCTTGGCTTGATAGTCTGGGACTCTCTTCTGCAGCCCTCTCATTAAGCAACGTGTTCCTCCTTGGCCTTTTGAAATTACTTTGTACTTAGGGACCTATATTTCCCCATGTTGAATTTCCAAATAGATCCTCCACCACTAATCAGTTTGTGTCTAGAAAATCATGGTTTACTGTTTTTTTTTTTTTTTTTTTTATACAAATGTGTCTGACTTTCCTTTTTTACTTAAACTTTCTTACACAAATGTTTGTTTGTTTTTATTGCTTCTGAGGGTGTGTGTTACGGTTGGTTTAGTTAAGTATTTTTATCCTGTTAAAATATTTTGTTGTTTGTATGCCCTACTCTTATTGTAAGTTCACTTTATGACTTTGATATCTTTTGATTGTTTCTGTGTCTGAAAATGTTGGCTAGTTTTAATAATTCCTAATATCACTTATTGATCTAGCCATTTCATTATCTAAGTTAAGGAAAGTTGCACTTAAACGTCACGTATTTTGTCAAAAACCAGAGGCCAATGTTATTCAAGAACATCAGTAAAGTATGTGTGCAATGGCTATGCTTCCCCATAACATATTGGCCATTGATCAGTATAACACTGCTGCGACCCCGCTCCTCCGGCCCCCCCCTTCCCCCCGCCAGAACACCCTCACATTCGGACTATAAGAAGCACCCTCATTTTCCTCCCAAATTTGGGGGAAAAAAAAGTGCGTCTTATAGTCCGAAAAATACGGTAGATCGAGAAAATAATGTTTAAGTATAAGAATTCTTTCACATTAGTGTTTTTAATCTGTTTACTTTTCTGGCAAATATTTGTTCTTCATGAACTAAAGTGAATTAAAGAGTCCAACAGTGGGTGATTCAGCAAAGCAGGTCCAATTGAGTTTTTCCTTACTAATGCTGTAAAACAAAGTAGAAAAGCCTTAAAAACACTCCCAGCAAATTCAAATCTAATTTAAAATAAAAGTCTGAAATTGCATTGCCTAGATAAAGTCCATATGTGAATAAGAGGAAGTCTGTTATATATGTTTTAATTTTAAAATTTTAATTGCGACTCATCTTTTTATCTCGTTAGTCCAAAAGTCCAGTCTTGCTGCTTCCAACTTTGTGTGAAATTTGCTAGGTGATGTTAAACTGTTTTTCAACTCTCAAACACGCTCACTGTGAATCTGTACTGTTAAATTACAACGTGTCATAGTTGTGCCTCAGCAATATGCATCTTATTGAACTAGACTTTGATCTGTTTTGTTCTTCTAGCATATTGGCTCAATAGTTCGTTCAGTTCATTACATCCCATAACAGCCTCCATCCCTAAGACACCAAGCTGCATTGTATGCTATAGGCCAGTGATGGCGAAACTTTTAGAGACCGAGTGCCCAAACTGCAACCCAAGACTCACTAAATTATCGCAAAGTGCCAACACGGCAATTTAACCTTAATATTTTGTGGATCCACAATTGCGGACAGTTACAGACCCGCAAAATACAGTCGTGAAAATGGGGCTTTAGTGAGCTTTCAGTACAAACAGATTTGTACTGAAAGGTAGAAGTTTGCATTTGGTATACTTTTGAACAATTAATGTTGGCCCCCAAACAGTACAATGCGCTCCACGGTGGCCCCCAGACAGTACAATGCGCTCCAAGGTGGCCCCCAGACAGTACAATGCGCTCCACGGTGGCCCCCAGACAGTACAATGCGCTCCACGGTGGCCCCCAGACAGTACAATGCGCTCCAAGGTGGCCCCCAGACAGTACAATGCGCTCTACGGTGGCCCCCAGACAGTACAATGCGCTCTACAGTGGCCCCCAGACAGTACAATGCGCTCCAAGGTGGCCCCCAGACAGTACAATGCGCTCCACGGTGGCCCCCAGACAGTACAGTGCGCTCCACGGTGGCCGCAGACAGTACAATGCGCTCTACGATGGCCCCCAGACAGTACAATGCGCTCCAGGATGGCCCCCAGACAGTACAATGCACTCCACGGTAGCCCCCAGACAGTACAATGCAATGCGCTCCACGGTGGCCCCCAGACAGTACAGTGCACTCCACGGTAGCCCCCCAGACAGTACAATGTAATGCACTCCACGGTGGCCTCCAGACAGTACAATGTAATGCGCTCCATAGTGTCCCCCAGACAGAACAATACAATGACATGCTGAAATGACACATCCAAGCCCTGGGAGGAGAGAAAAACAGCAGCGACAATTGCATCCAGACTATAATCACCTCTTTTTTCACCAAAACAACTAGTAACAAGGCATAGCCGGGATCCACAAGAGCGGCAGCGACGGGCCCTTTTGCGCCTCTACAGGCTGATGACTCGGATGTGTAAGAATGCATCATCAAATAGCGACTCTCTCACTTCAGGCGTGTCATTAACAACCAATGCCGACAGAGCAGGTTTCCAGCCATAAGCGTGCATACGCCTTAGGGTGGGTTCACACCTGCGCTTGCTATCCGTCCGTTGCCAATCCAGTGAAAATCTTGGCGAACTGGATTGGCTTCGGATACAGACCGGTCAGCGACGCATTGGTTAAAAACCCATTCATTTTTTTTCGTCGGAAACAAAGTCGGACACGCAGGACTTCGTGTCCGACGGAAAAAAAACGGCTTCGCAGCGCAGAGGGTGTAAGCGCACACCCGCGCATTGCTTTAAAAACCCATTCAAATGAATGGGCTTTTAACCAATGCGTCGCTGACCGGTCTGTATCCGATGCCAATCCAGTTCGCCGAGATTTTCACTGGATTGGCAACGGACGGATAGCAAGCGCAGGTGTGAACCCACCCTTAGTCACAGCAACCTAGCTGTGCTATAAACAACTATAAGTTTAAAAGCAATGCATTTAAAAACATATAGCACTTGTCTAAATGGCAACATTATTGGCAACAAAACACTGCACAGACATCTGTTGTAGCAGGAACCTTCCAATATTTCTAAATGTCTCTGAAATATTGTAATCTCTCTGGTATAGAAATATCCTCTATTACAGAGATGTCTAAATTACTGTCATTTCCTACAAATAAAATGGGAAGGTATACTACATACAGTGCCTTGCGAAAGTATTCGGCCCCCTTGAACATTTCAACCTTTTGCCACATTTCAGGCTTCAAACATAAGGATATAAAATTTTAATTTTTTGGTGAAGAATCAACAAGTGGGACACAATCGTGAAGTGGAACGAAATTTATTGGTTATTTTAAACTTTTGTAAAAAATAAAAAACTGAAAAGTGGGGCGTGCAATATTATTTGGCCCCCTTAAGTTAATACTTTGTAGCGCCACCTTTTGCTGCAATTACAGCTGCAAGTCGCTTGGGGTATGTCTCTATCAGTTTTGCACATCGAGAGACTGAAATTTTTGCCCATTCTTCCTTGGAAAACAGCTGGAGCTCAGTGGGGTTGGAGAGCGTTTGTGAACAGCAGTTTTCAGCTCTTTCCACAGATTCCCGATTGGATTCAGGTCTGGACTTTGACTTGGCCATTCTAACACCTGGATATGTTTATTTGTGAACCATTCCATTGTAGATTTTGCTTTGTTTGCTATCATTGTCTTGTTGGAAGATAAATCTCCGTCCCAGTCTCAGGTCTTTTGCAGACTCCAACAGGTTTTCTTCCAGAATGGTCCTGTATTTGGCTCCATCCATCTTCCCATCAATTTTAACCATCTTCCCTGTCCCTGCTGAAGAAAAGCAGGCCCAAACCATGATGCTGCCACCACCATGTTTGACAGTGGGGATGGCGTGTTCAGGGTGATGAGCTGTGTTGCTTTTATGCCAAACATATCGTTTTGCATTGTGGCCAAAAAGTTCGATTTTGGTTTCATCTGACCAGAGCACCTTCTTCCACATGTTTGGTGTGTCTCTCAGGTGGCTTGTGGCAAACTTTAAACGAGACTTTTTATGGATATCTTTGAGAAATGGCTTTCTTTGTACCACTCTTCCATAAAGGCCAGATTTGTGCAGTGTACAACTGATTGTTGTCCTATGCACAGACTCTCCCACCTCAGCTGTAGATCTCTGCAGTTCATCTAGAGTGATCATGGGCCTCTTGGCTACATCTCTGATCAGTCTTTTCCTTGTTTGAGATGAAAGTTTAGAGGGATGGCCGGGTCTTGGTAAATTTGCAGTGGTCTGATACTCCTTCCATTTCAATATGATCGCTTGCACAGTGCTCCTTGGGATGTTTAAAGTTTGGGAAATCTTTTTGTATCCAGATTCGGCCTTAAACTTCTCCACAACAGTATCACAGACCTGCCTGGTGTGTTCCTTGGTCTTCATGATGTTCTCTGCGCTTTAAACAGAACCCTGAGACTATCACAGAGCAGGTGCATTTATACGGAGACTTGATTACACGCAGGTGGATTATATTTATCATCATCAGTCATTTAGGACAACGTTGGATCATTCAGAGATCCTCACTGAATTTCTGGAGTGAGTTTGCTGCACTGACAGTAAAGGGGCCGAATAATATCGCACACCCCACTTTTCAGTTTTTTATTTTTTACAAAAGTTTAAAATAACCAATAAATTTCGTTCCACTTCACAATTGTGTCCCATTTGTTGTTGTTTCTTCACCAAAAAATTTAAATTTTATATCTTTGTTTGAAGCCTGAAATGTGGCAAAAGGTTGAAAAGTTCAAGGGGGCTGAATACTTTCGCAAGGCACTGTATATACAATGTAACTTAACATGCTTATAATGTTATAAAGGTTCTAGAAATAAATTAACCACATTTAGGAAGAGGAGATCGAGTGAATATATATGAATATGTACCCAGATAGGGCAAATGCTTACAAAAAAAAAAATCATCTCAATTCTATCATTGAGCCCCAATGGCCCAAAGCCTGAGTTTTAAGAATCTCTTAACATCTCAGGAGATCTAAATTACAATATACTTCTTCTTGGTTAATATCTACCCCTTCAATACCAGCAATCCGCATAACCATCAACTCCCTGTAACTCTCTTATATGTTCAATAAGACAGGGACAACCTTTTCCTGTGGAAATAGACTTAACGTGCTCCCTTAAACGAATATTTAAATTTTGAATAGTTTTGCAAATATAAAAACGTTCACATGGGTAAAAAAAATCACATACACCAAAAACTTGATTTTACAGTTGAGAAAATCATTTAAAACCCAGTGTACTCCTCCCGTAAAGAGATTTCTACTTTTTAGATTTTGACTGCAGAAGTTACTCTGACTGCAGGCAAAATTCCCCTTAGGTAAACACTGTTGCAGCCAATCCTGCCTTTTGTCTGAAAATCTGCTATGAACTAATTTGTCTCCTAGAGTAATACTCCTCTAAATGAAATCATAGTTTGTGTGGAATATATATTAGCCAATTCAGGATCCCTTTGTATGATATTCCAACAATTAAAAACAGCAGTCTGTATGATGTTTGCATGCGGACTATATCTAAAAGAAAAAAAAACGCACGAACTTGACCCTTTCTCTCCGTTTTGTCTTGGATTTGTACAACAAATCCTTGTGTCTTCAAGTAGGCTCTTTTTCTAGACTTCTGAAGAATCCTTTTAGGGTATCCTCTGTGTGCTAATCTATCTTCTAAATCATCAGTCTGATGGTAGAAGGTGGTCCCATCACTATTGATGCGCCTTAGGCGCTAAAATTGTCCATAAGGGACAGCAGCAGTGAAAATTATCGTAATGTAAAGTCGCCGTGGGTTTTCCATAGCCCTTCGTAATGATGGAACCACCCTCCAGCAACAATGCAGCATCTAAAAAAAAAAATCCAGATGGTCATTCTCAAAAACAGAAGTGAACTGCATGTTCATCTTTTTACCTTCATTTAAATAAGTCACAAAATTCGTAAAGTCGATGTATCTTAGGAAATTTACAATGTACTTTAAGAAGGGGTTAGATGTAGAAAAAGTATACTGTCTCTCAGATTCTGCTAAAAAAACATTGGCTAACGTACATGCGACAGAAGTACCCACGGCAGTACCAGTTTTCTGAAGATACCATCATTCCACAAATTTAAATGCCTTGTGTCTTAGAATAAAGAATGCATCTTGGATGAAATCAATATATCCCTTACTCTTAGCTGCCCTACTTAAGACCTGAGAGACATTCTTTGCTCCCTCCTCATGGGGAATATGTGTATATAAATTAAATTAACCACATCAATAGAGGTGAAACTGTAACAGTTTTGCCACTCTACTTCTCCCAGGTCCTGTAAAAAATGGTTAGTATCTTTCAGGTAAGTAGGTATATAATGTAACAAGGAACGCAAAAGCCAATCCAAATACTGGGATAGTGGTTCAGTTAGGGACCCAATCCCTGCCACAGTGGGGCGACCAGGGGTATTAGTGTCTGATTTATGAGTTTTTCGTAAATACCTACATGGTTCCTTAGGATTCATGTGGAAGAGACGTTCGGCCGTTTTTTTGAGAGATCACTCCTCTCTCTATATTACGTCTCAAAAGACTTTGCAAAGAGGCTGAAAACTTCCTAGTAGGTTCAGTGGACAACTGCTGATATGTGCTCTTGTCATGTAATTGACGTTCAGCTTCTTCCGTGTAATACTTCTTACAGTGGCCAGTTTAACCACGACATCCTCCAGAGAAATTAACCAATTCAGGGCTGACAATTCACCTGAAGTTAAATTGCATTTAGTGTGAATATATGATAGAGCCCTAACCTCTTTAAAAACTTGATTCTGGAAGTGTCGAAGGTACTCCCAGCCAGCAAGGGGGGGACAGAAGGAAAACTGATCCCACCTCTAAAACCCTCTATTTCAGCAATGTCAGGGGGTTATTGTAAACAATCACCTTCTTCCTCTGAAAGACTGGTTAATATATTAATACCATCTATATCAAACTCAGACAGCTGAGTATATGAAAAAAACCCTAAAGGACCAACTGTACATGGATTTCTCTTTCCTTATAATATCTTATAGGTCCCTGATACATTACCATACATTTTCTTCAAATTTATCTTCCTAACTGCCTAAAATAAATCCACTTCAAAATCGACTATATCATTAAATATTAATAATTATTAACTAACCCAAAATTGAGCCCCTTACTAAGCAAAGATATACAATTGTCATTTAAAGAATAAGAAGTCAAATTCACAATATTAGTTCTTGGGGAATCAACAGATTCTTTAGCTCAGGGGTAGGCAACCTTTTTTGTTCAGCGTGCTGTTTTCGATTAAAAAATCAAAGTTGAGGTACTCGGAGTGCCGGTCAATAATTGTAAGTTTTTTCTTTGACCTCTGCTTGAGTCTAAATAGATTTCTTGTCTGGTTTCTTAGTTTCAGACCAACGAGTACGTAATTCAACTTTAGCTTTACACAATTCAGTTGTAACTAATTCATATTCCTCTTCATTGCATCTTAATATCAAGCGCATCAATTCAAGTGAACACTGAAGTTAGAATTCAATTGTGATGCTCCAGAGTGGCTCCCACACAGTATTATATGCCCACAGTAGCTCCCACACAGTATTATATGCTCCACAGTGGCTCCCACACAGTATTATACGCTTCACAGTGAAGATAAACACTTGTACCGCCTATTTATACAGTATATTCTGTTATAATGGCATTTACATACCTCCTAAATCAGGGGTAGACATCTTTTTGTTCGGCGTGCCGGTTTATATTAAAAAAATCAAAGCTGATGTACTCTGAGTACCGAGCAATAATTTTAAGGCTGACAACACCTACACTAAAGTCATATAGCACAAACCGTAACATACTGTCATACTGTGTTCCCAGCCACATGCGTTTACAGCGATTTGCCTCGATACACCAGTAATTACCCATTAGAAGCAATGTAAGTACATGAGTAACCCACAACTAGTGGTAAATGTATATGACTGGGAGCAGAGTGCGATAACACACTATGGTGGATGGTGACACACTATGTACTTGGATGCTGCATCCAATTCTGGGCCGCTGGTAATTCCACACTTCTGTAAGTGAAACGCGGATTAATTTGACACTTTCAATTACTATCTGTGTGGTAACAGCAAAACCCCTGCCAGGAATTAATGAGCACCTGGGTACACAGTGTGTGACCACCCGAAAAGAAACACCCTAAGACTGAGGCCCCACGTGGAAACACAGCTTTTTTTTTTGTTGCAGATTTTACTGCGGTTTTTTTTCAGCCAAAGCCAATAATGTCTACAAAAGGAATGGGAAATATATAGAAAGTTCTTATACTTTTATTTTGTGCTGGAGCCACTCCTGGCTTTGGCTCAAGAAACTGCAGCAAAATCTGCAGCAAAAACGCTGTGTTTCCGCAACATGGGGAGCCTTAGACCTCCTGCACACAAATGGCATAGATGTGGTTTTCACTGACCTATACATTAAAATGAATTGACAGGGCCACAAATGCAGACAGATACAGGGTATGTATAGGACAGATATAGTACCTGCTCCATAATTTGCAGTTCTTCAATTTAGCCCGGACACACAGCTGCAAAAAGAACGGCTGTGTCTATGGGCCCATTGAAATGTATAGGTCCTTACTTTTATCCACAGTTGTGGATAAAAAGTATAGTCACGTGCATTACAGTTTAGCAACTCCATGTGCCTCATATTAATAGCAGTTAACCCAATCATGTCCCTCATATTAACCCCTGTGTGCTATACATAAGTTACTGATAAGTGAGAGATATGGAGGTAATAATTAAGTAAATATCTTCATTATTGAGGTCCTTTATTAGTACCTCCATATGTCTCACATATTAGTAACCCTTATGTGAGGCACACAGGGGTTAATGTGAGGGACATGGAGTTACTAAAACTAAATAAATAACCCAAAATGCCTGACATTAATAGAGATAGTAACCGCAGCATGTACCTGTTGTGGTGGTGGTGGTGTGTTTTTTTTTTTTTTTTTTTTTTTTTTAAATTTCACTTTGTAGACGGAGCTCTCTCCTCTCCTCTCCTCCTATTCTTCTTTGCAGGATGCAGAAGGCATTAGTGATGAGCTCCGCCTCCTGGGCTTTGCGCACCCCCTCTCATTGGTGACCAGGGAGGTCAGCAAGAGAAAGGGGAGCGTCCTATACCTCAGCTTTAGCAGAGCACTGAAGGGACGCTCCCTCTTCTCACCTGCAGATCCTGTGCTGGCTGCCGTGCCAGCAAAATATGCCACAGCTCCGTATACAGAAATGTGACAAACTTATGGGCGTCAGAATATCATGCTACAAATATATGCATAAAGTATTTAGTCAGCCACCAATTGTGCAAGTTCTCCCACTTAAAAAGATGAGGCCTGTAATTGACATCATAGGTAGACCTCAACTATGAGAGACAAAATGAGAAAACAAATCCAGAAAATCACATGGTCTGATTTTTAAAGAATTTATTTGTAAATTATGATGGAAAATAAGTATTTGGTCAATAACAAAAGTTCAAATCAGTACTTTGTTATATATCTTTTGTTGGCAATGACAGAGGTCAAACGTTTTCTGTAAGTCTTCACAAGGTTGGCACACACTGTTGCTGGTATGTTGGCCCATTCCTCCATGCAGATCTCCTCTAGAGCAGTGATGTTTTGGGGCTGTCGCTGGGCAACACGGACTTTCAACTCCCTCCAAAGGTTTTCTATGGGGTTGAGATCTGGAGACTGGCTAGGCCACTCCAGGACCTTGAAATGCTTCTTACGAAGCCACTCCTTCGTTGCCCTGGTAGTGTGCTTGGGATCATTGTCATGCTGAAGGACCCAGCCACGTTTCATTTTCAATGCCCTTGCTGATGGAAGGAGGTTTGCACTCAAAATCTCACTATACATGGCCCCAGTCATTCTTTCATGTACATGGATCAGTCGACTTGGTCCCTTTGTAGAGAAACAGGCCCAAAGCATGATGTTGCCATCCTCATGCTTCACAGTAGGTATGGTGTTCTTTGGATGCAACTCAGCAACACTCTTCCAAACAGAACGAGTTGTGTTTCTACCAAACAGTTCTACTTTGGTTTCATCTGACCATATGACATTCTCCCATTACTCTTCTGGAACATCAAAATGCTCTCTAGCAAACTTCAGACGGGCCCAGATATGTACTGGCTTAAGCAGGGGAACACGTCTGGCACTGCAGGATCTGAGTCCCTGGCGGCGTAGTGTGTTACTGACGGTAGCCTTTGTTACGTTAGTCCCAGCTTTCTGCAGGTCATTCACTAGGTCCCCCCCAGTGTGGTTCTGGGATTTTTGCTCACCGTTGTTGTGATCATTTTGACTCCACAGGGTGAGATCTTGTGTGGAGCCCCTGATCGAGGGAGATTATTATTGGTCTTGTATGTCTTCCATTTTCTAATTATTGCTCCCACAGTTGATTTGTTCACACCAAGCTGCTTGCCTATTGCAGATTCAATCTTCTCAGCCTGGTGCAGGTCTACAATTTTGTTTCTGGTGTCCTTCCACAGCTCTTTGGTCTTCACCATAGTGGAGTTTGGAGTGTGACTGTTTGAGGTTGTGGACAGGTGTCTTTTATACTGATAACAATGTCAAACAGGTGCCATTACTACAGGTAATGAGTGGAGGACAGAGGAGCCTCTTAAAGAAGAAGTTAGAGGTCTGTGAGAGCTAGAAATCTTGCTTGTTTGTAGGTGACCAAATACTTATTTTCCACCATAATTTGCAAATAAATTCTTTAAAAATTTGACGATGTGATTTTCTAGATATGTTTTCTCATTTTGTCTCTCATAGTTGAGGTCTACCTATGATGTCAATTACAGGCCTCTCTCTTCTTTTTAAGTGGGAGAACTTGCACAATTGGTGGCTGACTAAATACTTTTTTTCCCCCTCTGTATATACTTGTCAAACTGACAAGCAAAAGGGTAACTATGTTTTGAACTTTTAACTTTCAGGCTCCATATCTCACCATCAACTACAGCTTAAATTGTGCAACTAATATCATTTTAGGGACAATCATACATAAATTTGACTTGCAACTATTTATCATATGATTAGATATGCAGATTCTTGTCATTTAACTACATTGTTACTGTTTTGCGCCTAAAAATCAAAATGTTAGTTTTTAGTATTTTGTAAAGGCATGTTGGACACTGACTGAATCCTTCTGGGCATGCTCTAGATTAGACCGAAATCTGATCCTAGGTCTCTTCTACAGTCATATGAAAAAGTTTGGGCACCCCTATTAATCTTAATCATTTTTAGTTCTAAATATTTGGGTGTTTGCAACAGCCATTTCAATTTGATATATCTAATAACTGATGGACACAGTAATATTTCAGGATTGAAATGAGGTTTATTGTACTAACAGAAAATGTGCAATATGCATTAAACCAAAATTTGACCGGTGCAAAAGTATGGGCACCTCAACAGAAAAGTGACATTAATATTTAGTAGATCCTCCTTTTGCAAAAATAACAGCCTCTAGTCGCTTCCTGTAGCTTTTAATCAGTTCCTGGATGAAGGTATTTTTGACCATTCCTCTTTACAAAACAATTCCAGTTCAGTTAAGTTTGATGGTCGCCGAGCATGGACAGCCCACTTCAAATTATCCCACAGATGTTCAATGATATTCAGGTCTGGGGACTGGGATGGCCATTCCAGAACATTGTAATTGTTCCTCTGCATGAATGCCTGAGTAGATTTGGAGCTGTGTTTTGGATCACTGTCTTGCTGAAATATCCATCCCCGGCGTAACTTCAAATTCGTCACTGATTCTTGTACATTATTCTCAAGAATCTGCTGATACTGAGTTGAATCCATGCGACCCTCAACTTTAACAAGATTCCCGGTGCCGGCATTGGCCACACAGCCCCAAAGCATGATGGAACCTCCACCAAATTTTACAGTGGGTAGCAAGTGTTTTTCTTGGAATGCTGTGTTTTTTTGACACCATGCATAACGCCTTTTTGTATGACCAAACAACTCAATCTTTGTTTCATCAGTCCACAGGACCTTCTTCCAAAATGAAGCTGGCTTGTCCAAATGTGCTTTTGCATACCTCAGGCGACTCTGTTTGTGGCGTGCTTTCAGAAACGGCTTCTTTCGCATCACTCTCCCATACAGCTTCTCCTTGTGCAAAGTGTGCTGTATTGTTGAGCGATGCACAGTGACACCATCTGCAGCAAGATGATGCTGCAGCTCTTTGGAGGTGGTCTGTGGATTGTCCTTGACTGTTCTCACCATTTTTCTTCTCTGCCTTTCTGATATTTTTCTTGGCCTGCCACTTCTGGGCTTAACAAGAACTGTCCCTGTGGTCTTCCATTTCCTTACTATGTTCCTCACAGTGGAAACTGACAGGTTAAATCTCTGAGACAACTTTTTGTATCCTTCCCCTGAACAACTATGTTGAACAATCTTTGTTTTCAGATCATTTGAGAGTTGTTTTGAGGAACCCATGATGCCACTCTTCAGAGGAGATTCAAATAGGAGAACAACTTGCAATTGGCCACCTTAAATACCTTTTCTCATGATTGGATACACCTGGCTATGAAGTTCAAAGCTCAGTGTGATGATTCTGCTTAAGTGTGGCTATAACTCATATGTATTTTGATCTCTGGGTATAGGATCTCCCTTCTTGCTTGCACTCATTCATACTGTGCGCAGCTATAAGCCTAGGTGCATATTGGCAGTAGTGGCCAGGCTGGAACAATAGGGCTCCATTGTATTCCTATACTGCCCTGAGTGATGAAACAATAGTGCATTGTTCAAGCCTGGGCTGTTGATCAGATATGACTGATAACAGTGTATCAATTCACTTTGTCTCAGCTCTATACAAAAGATCTGGATTTGATTGAATTAACTGATCAGACGTACTGTCGCCGGTGACCTCATTCTGGGAGGTGGCATAAAGGGTATAAAAGATGAGGTAAGAGGTCTGTGGGAGGAGATTACACTATCGAGATTATGCTATGGAGTTTTGGGCTGAGACCATCACAGACTACAGAGTTGTTACAGACAGACCATGAGAAGAGACTGAGAGAGACTATTGGACTAATGCTGAGAGACTGTTATGAGAGCATGCAGGCTGGATTACTGTTGTTGATGCCACATGCTGAAAAGCCTCCACTGGTGATCTCCACATACTATGTGTGAGTGTTGGACTATAGAGCCACATCCAGGATATGTGTGGTAAAGTAATCATTTCACCTTTATCCCTTTTATTTTATTTGTATTGTATCTTGTAACTAGTAACTGTTAATGCTTGCATATATCTGCATATCTGTTCTGAACTGTATATGCTAGATTTTAATATCGACCCATTTAGGGGTTAATAAATATATAAAATTTAGAAGGCTTGTCTTGTATTTATCTGGTGAACCCGGCACTCACTGGCGGTGAGTGTGGTTTTTATATGAAAGAGGACTCAGGGTGTGGCCAAAGCGGTGTTGGCGCACTGAGGATCTTTCACACTTAGTGAGGTTACAAAACCAATTTTGTGCTTCAGTAAGTCAGTAAAAAGTAGTTAGGAGTATTCAAATCAATAAAATGATAAGGGTACCCAAATTTTTGCACCGGTCAAATTTTGGTTTAATACATATTGCACATTTTCTGTTAGTACAATAAACCTCATTTCAATCCTGAAATATTACTGTGTCCATCAGTTATTAGATATATCAAATTGAATGGCTGTTGCAAACACCCAAATATTTAGAACTAAAAATGATTAAGATTAATAGGGGGCGCCCAAACTTTTTCATATGACTGTATATGTTCCCAATGTTGGTGCATACTGGTCGCCTCACTTGGGTACGAATACAGCTTTTTCTTCAACTCTTCCCACAAGTGTTCGATCGGGTTGAGGTCAGGAGACTAAAACAACACCTCTACTTCCGTGTCATTGAACCATTTTTGTCATATGCTTCGGGTCATTGTCCTGCTGGAACTCTACATCATCCTTTTCATACCCATAGTAATAATTTGCTTTGTAGGATATTCACAAATAGCTCAGCATTAAGACCATCATCGATTCTGGTAAGGTATCCAACGCTTCTGGCTTCTGGCTGTGAAACCGATATCAGGCTTCCTCCAACAAACTTGACAGTTCCTTTGATTTGTAAGCCTCCTTTTCTCTTTTTTCTTCCAGAACCATTTGCACCAAACAGAACCCAGTCTATTGACTTACATCTCATCGCTCTAAATAACCCATTAACAATCTTCTACTGTCCACTTTCTGTACCTTTTTGCAATTTTGAGCTGGCACTTCTTATGACTATATTGAAGTCAAGGATTCTTCACCTTTTTTTGGGCCACCGCACTATTCTGAAGCATACGAACCACTTCCACTGCTGTGTTCATCGCACCAGAACTGATAGAGCTTGTGATCAGCCGACTTTTTGACTTTGCTATTTTGCGTGGACATCCACCTCTTTGCTTGTGCATTCACACTGAATGGACGGACTTCATTTCATAGTCTTCCAATTGTCATGGTACTCACCTGATGCAATTGGCAATTTTCTTTGCTGAGAGACTGCTATTGATGAGCTGAATGATTCTGTTTTTCTTTTCTTTGGAAATTTTCTTCACAGCTGATCCTTGATTTGAGCCAGTGACCTTTCGCTTGGAAATCAACCTAATAACCCTCTAAGCTATTAGTGGATGTGATAACAGGTTGTAATTTGTAGTATTCAAGAAGAAAGATTTTTCCACCACCAGAATTGCATAACTGACAATTTGCATAACTAATCATGTTCAGGGGAGTTATTTATTGAATGTCACAGATACAGATAACGCATTTTGGAGTTTCAAAGCACGCACACACACACACACACACACACACACACACACACACACACACACACACACACACACACACACACGTTTAAAGCTAAGGAAGGAGTACACAATTGTGTGCTTTGAAACCCCAAAATGCGTTATCTATATCATTGACATTCAATAAATATCTTTCACTTTTACATTGTCTGATGACCTTTAAATACCAACTGAGTGGAAGGAGCGCAGAGCCTGGTAGTTTTTCTTGGAGCTAATACCTTTATACCTCTATAAACTGCCCATATTAACACTGCATTGGACAGCTAAATCTGCTGTCTGCCAGTGAACTCTGCCCTCCTTGACAGTTTTTATGCCTATACCATAGTTGTGACTTGCATAACCGCCTCAGGTGAATATCTAATACTTAGGGCTACACCTGGAATTATCCGCCAATATCTTGTCATTGGTTTCGCACAAAGAGCGTCCCTCTCTGTTTTTTTTTTTTCCCCCTATTAGAGTAATCATGTGCTAAATATTTGCAAGTCAAATTTATGTATGAGAGAGACAAGATGATTGTCCATAAAATGATGGTAGTATCATGTTCAGAACTAGAGTGGATGGTGAGTTATGGAGTCTGAAAGCCAAATGTTCAAAACATTTGAGGGTGGGTTCACACTTGAGCCTGGACTTCGTCCGCCGTGAATCCGACCTAAATGTCGGAAAAAAGATTGGGAAAGGATAGGGAAAGGTTTGAGATGGTTTGCATAAAAACACATTCACTTCAATGGGGTTTTTAAAACAATGCGCGGGTGTGCGTTTGCACCCTCTGTGCCGCGAAGCTGTTTTTTTCCGTCGGAAACAAAAATCAGACATGCAGGACTTTGTGTCCGTTGAAAAAAGCTTCGCGGTGCAGTGTGCACACCCGTGCATTGCTTTAAAAACCCATTGAAGTTGAATGGGTTTTCAAGCAAACTGTCTCAAACCTTTCCCTATCCTTTCCCTATCCTTTTTTCCGACATTTAGGTCGGATTCACGGCGGACGGAATCCAGGCGCAATTGTGAACCGGCCCTTACCATTTTGCTTATCAGTGTGTGTATATACCGTTATGACCGTAAGTGTTTGCACCCCTGACATTTTTCCAGAAAATTAAGTATTTTACCCAGAAAATTATTGCAGTGACACATCTTTTATTATACACGTCTATTTCCTTTGTGTGTATTAGAACAACACAAAAAAAAAAAAAAAACTGCGAAAAAAGACAAATTGGACATAATTTCCAACAAACCGCCAAAAATGAGCCATACAAAATTGTTGGTAAATATCTTTGTTTCAAGTAGTGATGCTCTTTCAAACTCACCTGTCAAGTAACAGGTGTGGGCAATATAAAAATTGCACCTGAAACCAGATTAAAAGGAGAGAAACTGACTCAATCTTTGTGTTGTGTGTCTGTGTGTGCCACACTAAGCGGGGAGAAAAGAATTGTCTGAGAACTTAAAGGGGTATTCCCACGAACATAACCTTTGTTAAATTTGTAGATAATTAAAAGTTAAACATTGTTGCAAATATAAGTAATTAAACATTTTGCAGAGTTTTAAAGATTTTCTCTAAATATCTTGTGGGCACAAGTTGTTGTCTTGATCGGTTGCCAGTGGATACGACCATGAATGCAGGACTTTTCTAAGGTCAGAAAATCAGCCACGATTTCCTTATTGTGGCCGGGATATCTTCTGATACATGTAGTGCCCCTGCCTGATAACCCAGCTACATTAAGAAAATCATGGCTGGTTTCCTGACAAGTCCCAGACCATAGAAAGTTTCTGCATTCGTGGTCGTATCCAAGGGCAACTGATCAAGACAACAGACTGTCACCACTAAGATAGTAAGAGAAATCTTTAAAACTCTGCACAATTTTTAACTACTTATATTTGCAAAAATGTTTAACTTTTAATTATCTACAAATATAGATATGATTATGTTCATGGGAATACCCCTTTAAGTACCATAATTGTGGACAAATATCAACAATCTCAAGGTTATAAGTCCATCTCCACAGATCTTGGTGTTCCTTTGTTCAGGGTACATAACATAATCAAGAAGTTTACAATCCTTGGCACGGTAGCTAATCTTCCTGGACATGGACAGAAGAGAAAAATGATGAAAGGTTGCAACACAGGATAGTCCGGATGTTAGGTAAGCAGCCCTGGTCAAGTTCCAAAGAAATTCAAACTGTGCTTCAAATGTATATGAGTAAGCCAAAATCCCTTTGGGAAAACATCTTGTGAACTTATGAGACCAATAATTTTGGTAAAGCACATCCTTTTACTGTTTACAGAAAACGGAATGAGGCATACAAAGAAAAGAACGCAGTACTAACAGTCAGTTATGGTGGAGGTTTCCAGTATTCAAGTTTTGGGGTTGTTTTGCTGTCTCTGGCACTGGGTGACTGTGTGCAAGGCATCATGAAATTTAAAGTTTACTAAAGGATTTTGGGTCTCAATGTGGGGCCAAGTGTTAGAGAACTGGGTTTGCATGCAAAATCATGGGTCTTCCAGCAGGACAATGACCCCATACATGCTTCAAAAAACGCACAGAAATGGATGGAAACAAAGCACTTATCTATTGATTGCAATATATAATTTTATATAGTTGTCGTTGACATTTGAATATGCCAGATTTACTTTTTTTTTTTTATCTATAGTATAGCAAATGTAGAAACAGTTAGTGATTTGTTTTCTTTTGTGTATTTGCAGTGTTCCATTTTGGAGGTTCCTGATCACTGGGGCAGACCAGAATAGACAAATTAAGATGTGGTGCACTGTTTCTTGGACTTGCCTACAGACAATTTGGTGAGAGAATTGATTTCCACCAATAACTATAACTATTTCAGTGAAATGTGTTCATATGTACAGATTTGGTTAACACAACTGTAATTTGACTGCCGCAAAAGTGTGTAATGAGATTTGATATTGAGTGTGTGTAGTCCTTATCAAGAGTAATCTGATATGCTGGATATGATGTACAGCCAGATTTGGTTAAGGGCCTATTGTACACGACCCTGTGCGGGCCGTAATTGATGTGTGCCGACTGTGCTTCCAAGAACCCTGTTCATTCATTGAATGAATGGGGGCCGCAGAAATGGCTGCAAAACTGGACAGGAATAGGACCTGCAAAAATCCGGATAGCACACTGAACTAGCCCATGGTTGTGTGCAAGGGGCCTTAGTGGCACTCTCAGAATTTGAGTACTAGGATTTGCTTTATACATGCAACATAACTTTCACAGTGTCAGTTTGTACTCTCAAAGAAATTCTAGGGTCTTATGTGTGGCAAGTGTGTAATTTAAACTTAAGACATGGGGCTGTTTTAAGATAATTTGCAGATCTTAAGGAGATTTAATGCAATCCCAGTTTTCGCTCCCATTGATATCCCACAGTTCAGTGTATAAAAGATTTTTCAGGGCTTAGAAGTACTAGTGCTTGTTGGATATTTTCAAAGTAGGTGAGAGATCTTTATAGCAGAAACATGCTCTCTATAGCTCCTCACCCTTACTCCATAACCTGAAATACATATTTCTCTCTGTCTTTCTCTCCGAGCATGAATCCTCTAAAAAGGTCCTACTGTGAAAATTCAGTAATTTTTAGGAAAGTCAAATAGTATTAAAAAAAAATAAAAAAATAAAAAATTGTCAAAACATCCCCTTACAAAATATTTTATTTAAAAAAAAAAAAAAAAAAAAAAAATAGATAAAAGAAATATAACTTGTCGCACATTTTTCATACTGCTACATTGGTGTACCAAGAAAAAAAAAAGTTGAGCCTGCTGTAACTCAGAGGGGAAAAATTTTATTGGTTCAAATAGCTAAAATTAGGTATGCTTTAAAGGTTTGAAATGCACTTAAGGCATTTGTGGTTAGTGTATGTTCTTGTTAAATTAAAAATCTACAATAAGAAAGTGACAGTTTCTGGAGAGTTTTTACTATTTTAACGTGACAGGGGTTTTAAAGACACCTTATATCTGGCATATTGCCTCTGACAAGGAGCTGGGTGGGGGGGGATTGTGGTTGTTAAGTATCACACCATGTCTGATGAAGGGAGCGAGTACTCCTGAAAGCTTACTTCTAAATATACTCAGCCTCTAAAAGGTATCGCCTGATTTCTTCACTCTTCCACAAGCATCAGCAATAGCAGATTTGTTTTAATGAATGGAGAGGGAGCTAATTTACTCTTAAGTTCTCTCCAAGCTACGTAAAGGCTGAAGTAAGGTCCTTTTATACACGTAACTTCTGTAAGCCACAGCTCCTTGAAAAGGGAAGAACTCTGGTCAACAGTGCGATGAATTTGGGTAGCAATTTCAGGGATAGTTTGGAGAGTTGGATGTATTGGGTGGAACTAGCCATAATTCAGCCAGTAATTACCTATTTTTAGTTATTTTTCTATCTGATTTTTTTTTCTTTTCTGCTAAGGCATGTGATCTCACTCCGACATAACAAAATGTACATGGAATTTTTTTTAGAGAAAAAGACTCCTTGTTTGGTGTGTACCACACAGACTCTGTACAGGGAGATATCATGTGCCACAACTATGGAGATGGAGCTCACGGGTCAGCCTCCATAACTATATACGTCTAGTTTTTTTTTTTTTTTTTTAGATTATTTTGGAGAGTAGAGAGAGAAGGATAATAACACTGCTCCACAACAGTTAGATATAGTACAGTCTACTGCTGCTCATGTGTTGCTGTCCTGATGCAACATGGGATTGAAAGCAAAGGTTTTTATCAACAGCAACATGTAATCTAGTTGGATCTTCTACAAACAAATTAATTTCCTCCCCTTTGCAGATGATGCAGAACCATGACCCCAGTCAATATCCATGAAGTTAAAATCTCCCATCAAGACCACTGTACTCTCCTGTGCTGCCCACTCAATTCGCTTATACAACTTATCCTCAGACTCCTCAGTTGTGTTGGGGGGTGTCTATAGATTATGCCAAAAGGTATTTAATCAGTTGGCACATCCTTATGCAGTTTCACCCACAAGGATTCCACATTCTCACTATTCATACATACATACATACATACACGCTCCACGTGGCTCTGTCTTTGCAAAAATATGTAAAACCCTTAACATTAGCAGCAAAATCGGGAGGAATCTAGCCCCATCTCAGCCACATCAGCTATATCAATGTGTTCCTCCTTGACCAGGGCCTCAAGCTCTCCTAGTTTTTCCTTTTAGGCTTCTGACATTTTTGAACATAAACTTCAACTTGCCATCCAAGTTTACACTTTTATTTTCAGAAATGAAGTTTTATGGCCAAATTCATCTGTACTGTTTGGTTATAATAAATGAATGTCCTTACCAACTATTTTAATTTCCCCACCACAATCCTCTTCTCCACCCACCACGATAGCCTGACCCTCCCATCTCTTTCCTAGTTTAAGTGATCCGCCACCACAGATAGAATTCTCTCCCAACACAGCAGACCCCCTTCCATTCAGGTGCAAGTTATCTGTGGAAAACTACTTGTACCCTAATGAAAAGTCAGCCCAATGCTGACAGGGTGTTAGGAGCTTTTTAACCCCTTAGCGACATGTTATATACCATTATGTCCTGATGCCTGGTGCTTTGCGCAAATGGATGTAATAGTATGTCACCGTCCGATTTAGTGTGGGCGGCATCAGTAACAGGTGTTAGCTGTAACTGACAGCAAACACCCGCTCAATTAACTTCCAGTCAAACATGACCGCGGCATCCAAGGGGTTCCTCCATGTAAATGACTCCCTCAGCACCCCCCCGCGGTGAGATCTGGGGGTGCCGATATCTATTATCTGCAGCCCGGTGTCGGGCTAGTGAACCCAGGCTACCTGGAGCCCTCAGTACTTGGTTTATCCTGCCTGGACCTCAGGAATATCACAAGGCATTATGGGAAAGGAGCTGGGAGCTCAATGCGCCCTCTGTTGGATGTAATAGATCCTCAATTTGCTTTTGACTCACCGAGTCTTGAGACAGCAAAAGGGATTTTAGCCAAGCCAGTTTCACTTATCTGCGTATAGCGCCGTTTCGGGATTTTTGTCCCTCATCAGTGCAGAGCAAAGTGAACTGGCTGGCTTTGTGGGAGGCAATGAGTGGCTTATGGACAGGGACATCCCAGCTCCTTTCCCATAATGCCTTGTGATATGTATATGCTTAGTAGAGGGCGAAAGGCAACTCAAAACTCTATACACCTTAACTGGTGCTCTCCTCAAGGAGAGATGTCCCTGTCCATGGACCTCAGGAATATCTGACTTCCTCTATAGACTGCAATACACATGTATGCTCGTTTATTGCAGTCAATAGAACTGAACCAGCGATCAAGAAAAAAAAAAGTGCAAATAATAAAATTTGTGTGTGAAATAAATTTAGTTTTATAAAGCCCCAAAAATTATCTCTCCCTATATAAAATGAATTATATAAAAAAAAAACTAAAATTTTATAAAAACAATACATATATGGTATCGCCACGTCCATAATAACCCATACAATGAAACTTAAGCAATATTTAACCTGCACGGTGAACGTCGGCAAAAAAAAAAAAAAATCTCCGGAAATGATGGTTTTTGCCCATTTCGCCTTATAAAAAAATGCTATAAAAAGTGATCAAAAAGTCATATGTACCCCAAAACAGTACCAATAAAATCACAGGTTGTCCCGCAAGAAATAAGCCCTCAACCAACTCCGTCACCGGTAAAATAAAAATGTTACGTATCTCAGAAGATGGCGATGCAATAATAATTGATTTATGTCCCTAAGTGAGTTTTTGTTCTGCAGAATTAGTAACGCATAAAAAAACAGTAATCGTACCGACCCGTAAAATAAAGGTAACATGTTACTTATGAGAAAAAAAATTTCTTTTCAGCTCACCATATAACGTAAATGAATGTCCATGTACAAACCGCAAGGTGCACAGAAAACTCCCAGGATTTGCTGGAGTAAATCAAAAAACAATGTCAAAAATAAAATAAAATTTTTAAGATTAAGAAACACCCTATGCGTTTCAGGGCTTGTATGTCCCTTAGTCATAGCATACTAAAACATGAAATGTTGTTCTTATAAATACCCAAGAGCACATCTATTCAGCATCATGCAATCGAAAAAAAAACACATTTAACCCTTAGCTAACGTCAACAGGGACACAAACAAACAAACCACCACTGCTAACAATAAGCACAAAACATCGATATCCGATACCAAAATACAAAAAATAAACAAAAAAACATAACCGATCTTGAGCAAAGCTTACAAATATTTCCAAAAAATATATTTGTGCTTACCCGGTATCGTCTCTAGTAGAGCCATACCAGTTCGGAGACTTCCGGAGAGGATAGCGGAAATAGAACCGGGTCACGTGACCCTCAAGGAAACAGTCTCGGCAAAATTAAATTCAAATCCATTAAAGATAGCGAAAGTGCCGGGAGGTCACGTGATCCTCAAAAGTATAACCGCGGCAAAATCAAATATACAGTCGTGGCCAAAAGTTTTGAGAGTGACACAAATATTATATTTTCACATGATCTGCTGCCCTCTGGTTTTTATGTGTGTTTGTCAGATGTTTTTATCACATACAGAAATATAATTGCATTCATGTTATGAGTAACAGAAGCTTATATTGACAGTTAGAATGAGTTAATGCAGCAAGTCAATATTTGCAGTGTTGACCCTTCTTCTTCAGGACCTCTGCAATTCTCCCTGGCATGCTCTCAATCAACTTCTGGACCAAATCCTGACTGATAGCAGTCCATTCTTGCAGAATCAATGCTTTCATTTTGTCTGAATTTGTTGGTTTTTGTTTGTCCACCCGTCTCTTGATGATTGACCACAAGTTCTCAATGGGATTAAGATCTGGGGAGTTTCCAGGCCATGGACCCAAAATCTCTATGTTTTGTTCCCTGAGCCATTTAGTTATCACCTTTGCTTTATGGCAAGGTGCTCCATCATGCTGGAAAAGGCATTGTTGAGCGCCAAACTGCTCTTGGACGGTTGGGAGAAGTTGCTCTTGGAGGACATTCTGGTACCATTCTTTATTCATGGCTGTGTTTTTAGGCAAGACTGTGAGAGAGCCGATTCCCTTGGCTGAGAAGCAACCCCACACATGAATGGTTTCAGGATGCTTTACAGTTGGCATGAGACAAGACTGGTGGTAGCGCTCACCTCTTCTTCTCCGAATAAGCTGTTTTCCAGATGTTCCAAACAATCGAAAAGGGGATTCATCAGAGAAAATGTCTTTACCCCAGTCCTCAGCAGTCCACTCCCTGTACCTTTTGCAGAATATCAGTCTGTCCCTGATGTTTTTTCTGGAGAGAAGTGGCTTCTTTGCTGCCCTCCTTGAGACCAGGCCTTGCTCCAAGAGTCTCCGCCTCACAGTGCGTGCAGATGCACTCACACCTGCCTGCTGCCATTCCTCAGCAAGCTCTGCACTGCTGGTAGCCCGATCCCGCAGCTGAAACACTTTTAAGAGACGGTCCTGCCGCTTGCTGGTCTTTCTTGGGCGCCCTGGAGCCTTTTTGGCACCAATGGAACCTCTCTCCTTGAAGTTCTTGATGATGCGATAGATTGTTGACTGAGCTGCAATCTTTCTAGCTGCAATACTCTTCCCAGTTAGGCCATTTTTGTGCAGTGCAATGATGACTGCACGTGTTTCTTTAGAGATAACCATGGTTAACAGAAGAGAAACAATGATGGCAAGCACCAGCCTCCTTTTAAAGTGTCCAGTGGTGTCATTCTTACTTAATCATGACAGATTGATCTCCAGCCCTGTCCTCATCAACACCCACACCTGTGTTAATGGAGCAATCACTGAAACGATGTTAGGTGGTCCTTTTAAGGCAGGGCTGCAATGATGTTGAAATGTGTTTTGGGGGATAAAGTTCATTTTCTAGGCAAATATTGACTTTGCAAGTAATTGCTGTTAAGCTGATCACTCTTTATAACATTCTGGAGTATATGCAAATTGCCATTAAAAAAACTGAAGCAGTAGACTTTGTAAAAATTAATATTTGTATCATTCTCAAAACTTTTGGCCATGACTGTACATAAGTAAACTTAAATGTGTATCAGAATTAATAAAGCAAAATAAACCAAATATATGCAATATATCCTACTATACGATCAATACTGTGATGTAATAAAAAAATAATAATTAAACAAAATTCAAATTATTTTAATGCAAAAGTTATTTAACTAATAAATGAATGCCAAATCAGATTTTATATTAAGTCCATTCGGGAATCTAGAATTAAGTTTCAATTTCCAGAATGCTTCACGTTTAAGGAGCAGTTTTTGCCAGTTTCCCCCACAAAGTGGTCTAGAAATCGGTTCTGTTGCACAAAATTTGAAAGATGTAATGTCTCCAGAATGAATTGAGACAAAATGTTTAGATGCCCCTGATATAGCGTCAGAGATGGATTTGCTACAGTTTGCTATATGTTCCGCAATAATGTAATAGAGCAGCCTATGTATAAGATCGCAAGTTGTAAATAAAATTATACTATATGATGACTATTACAATTAAGAAATCTTTAATTTCATAAACTTTAAGATCATGACCTTGAAATTGATTTATTTTTTTTTTTTTTTTACATATTTGCATACCGAACATCTGGGTAATCCACATTTATAAAAATCTTCTTTTATGTAACCAGGTGGGATGAGTGTTTTTCAGAAGTGAATAAACTGGGGGAAAGCATGTCTCGTAAAGAACAACCTTTCTTTGCTATAAATTGAACTGCAGGATTCAATATTTTTTCAGCAGTTGGATCAAGGATCAAAATAGGTAGATTATTTTTGATTATACGAACGATATCTTTGTATTGTGGACTAAAACGGGTGGAAAAGGTAATTTTATCCCCAATTTTTCTCTGTAAGGTTTTTTTTTTTTTTATTTATGGGATTTTCTCGATTTATTATCCATAATATTTTTGGCTCTAACAAGAGACCATTCCGGATAGCCTCTCTCTCTCTCTCTCTCTCGCTCTCCTCTCTCTCTCTCTCTCTCTCTCTCACATATCTTTGTAAAGTCTTAATGGATTGAATCTGATTCTAAAGAACATGCCCTTTTAGTTCTATTCAGTTCCCTTACTGGGATGGGTTTTAGTGTGTGTTTTGGATGGCTACTGTTGGCTTGGAGTATAGTATTTCTTGCAGAAGGTTTTCTAAAAAGAGAAGTGACAATCTTACCGGACTCCAAATCACCAATAAGGGTGATGTCCAAAAAAACATATCTGATGGGTGTCACTAGTGTGGCTAAAGCTCAAAGAAAGAGAATTCGAATTGATATACAAAAGAAAATCTGGTATGGGCGCCACATCTCCCGACCACATTATCAGTATGTCGTCGATGTAACGCCCATACTAGTGCAAAAAATGGATTATTAGATGTCAAAATAAATTTTTCTTCCCAATAAGACAAACAAGTTTGCGAGGGAAGGTGAAAAGCGAGCACCCATAGGTGTTCCACAAACCTGCACATAAAAGCTAACATCAAACATGAAAAAAATTGTGATGGAACAAAAATTGAGTGAAAGAATGTATTCACAAACTTCCTCAGTAAATGAGCTAAAACCATATAGATGATATGCTAAAGCCTGAATAGCCAGATCGTGGGGAATACATGAATACAGTGAACATACATCACACGTAATCCATGTAAATTGTTGGTGCCAATCAAAGTTATTAAACACATTTAATACCTCCTTACTATCTTTGATAAAACCTGGTATCCGCAAAACTAATGGTTGTAATATCCCATCTAACCAGGAAGATAATTTTCATTAATTGATCCAATATTAGAACTAATTGGACGAAAAGGAGGAGGAAATGTTTCTTTGTGGACTTTGGGTAAACCATGAAAAATGGGAATGACAGGATGTTTATTAATTAAATATTGGGATTGTGATGAAGAAATAATACCTAAGTGAACTCCTTCCATAACCAAATCTTTGAGTGATTTAGCAAATCGTTCTGAAGGATTATTATTTAATTTCATATAGGTCTTAGTGCTCCGTCCTACTGTGCCCCCTCCGACATCACTTATCACAGCTGACGATTTTGCCTCTTATTTCAAAAGCAAAATTGACACCATCAGACACACTCACCCTACACCCCCAACAACCACTCTATCCAACTGCTCGATGCTCTTCATCTTTAACCTGTTTCTCCACCGTCACTGATGAAAAGCTCTCCACCCTAATCTCTAAATCCCACCTCACCTCCTGTGCACTCGATCCAATCCAGTCACATCTCATCCCAAAACTCTCAGAAGACATTACTCCTGCCCTAACCCATCTCTTCAACCTATCCCTAACCAACGGATCCTTCCCTTCCGCCTTCAAACATGCTACCGTCACACCTATACTTAAGAAACCCTCCCTGGACCCATCCTCTCCAGCCAACTATCGCCCAATCTCACTGCTCCTGTACGCCTCAAAATTGTTGGAGCAACACGTCCACTCCGAACTATCCTCCTATCTCTCGTCCAATATGCTCTTTGACAGACTACAGTCAAGCTTCAGACCCCATCACTCCACAGAAACTGCCCTAACCAAGGTCACTAACGACCTTCCAACTGCCAAAGCCAAACGTCACTATTCTGTCCTTCTCCTCCTTGACCTCTCCTCTGCCTTTGACATAGTCGACCATTCCCTCCTGCTAGAAACTCTCTCAACCCTTGGCATCTCTGACCTGGCCCTTTCCTGGATCTCCTCATAACTCAGCAACCGCACATTCAGCGTCTCCCACTCGCACACCACCTCCTTGCCACGCCCTCTTTCTGTAGGTGTCCCCCAAGGCTCCGTCCTAGGACACCTCCTGTTCTCAATCTACACCCTAGGCCTGTGATGGTGAACCTATGACACGCGTGCCAGAAAGGGCACGCAGAGTCCTCTCAGTTGGCACGCGTGCCGTCGCCATGATCTTTCACTAACGGGGAATCCGGTACAGCTGTCACTGTAGTCCGCGGAATCGCAGCTTACACTAATTGCAGAGTGTGACCTCTGCCCCGACGCAGGGGCGATGACGTCATTCATCAGCGCCTGCGAACAGGAGAAGGAGGAGGCCGAGGACGCGCTTCGTGGGACTGTTGAAGTACCATAAACTGCTGTGTGGGGGCCTACTGTGAAGCATCTAATACTGTATGGGGGACACTGTGAAGCATATACTACTGTATGGGGGACACTGAAGCATCTAATACTGTATGGGGGGGACATTGAAGCATATACTACTGTGTGGGGGACACTGAAGCATCTAATACTGTATGGAGGGGACACTGAAGCATCTAATACTGTATGGGGGACACTGAAGCATATACTACTCTGTGGGGGGGCACTGAAGCATATACTACTGTATGGGGGACACTGAAGCATCTAATACTGTATGGAGGGGACACTGAAGCATCTAATACTGTATGGGGGACACTGAAGCATATACTACTGTGTGGGGGACACTGAAGCATCTAATAATGTATGAAGGGGACACTGAAGCATATACTACTGTGTGGGGGACACTGAAGCATCTAATACTGTATGGAGGGGACACTGAAGCATCTAATACTGTATGGGGGACACTGAAGCATATACTACTCTGTGGGGGGGGCACTGAAGCATATACTACTGTATGGGGGACACTGAAGCATCTAATACTGTATGGAGGGGACACTGAAGCATCTAATACTGTATGGGGGACACTGAAGCATATACTACTGTGTGGTGGGACACTGAAGCATCGAATACTGTATGGGGGACACTGAAGCATATACTACTGTATGGGGGGGACACTGAAGCATCTAATACTGTATGGGGGACACTGAAGCATCTTATACTGTATGGGGGACACTGTGAAGCATATACTACTGTGTGGGTGGACAATGAAGCATCTAATACTGTGTGGGGGACACTGAAGCATCTTATACTGTATGGGGGACACTGAAGCATCTTATACTGTATGGGGGACACTGAAGCATATACTACTGTAGGGGGGACACTGAAGCTTATACTACTGTATGGGGGACACTGAAGCATCTAATACTGTGTGGGGGACACAAGCATCTAATACTGTATGGGGGACACTGAAGCATCTAATACTGTATGGGGGGGACACTGAAGCATCTAATACTGTGTGGGGGACACTGAAGCATATACTACTGTGTGGGGGACACTGAAGCATATACTGCTGTGTTGTGGGACACCAAAGCATCTAATACTGTATGGGGGACACTGTGAAGCATATACTACTGTGTGGGGGACACTGAAGCATCTAATACTGTATGGGGGACACTGTGAAGCATATACTACTGTATGGGGGACACTGAAGCATCTAATACTGTATGGGGGGGACACTGAAGCATATACTACTGTGTGGGGGACACTGAAGCATCTAATACTGTATGGGGGACACTGAAGCATATGCTACTCTGTGGGGGGGGCACTGAAGCATATACTACTGTATGGGGGACACTGAAGCATCTAATACTGTATGGAGGGGACACTGAAGCAACTAATACTGTATGGGGGACACTGAAGCATATACTACTGTGTGGTGGGACACTGAAGCATCTAATACTGTATGGGGGACACTGAAGCATATACTACTTGATGGGGGGGGACACTGAAGCATCTAATACTGTATGGGGGACACTGAAGCATCTTATACTGTATGGGGGACACTGAAGCATATACTACTATGTGGGTGGACACTGAAGCATCTAATACTGTGTGGGGGACACTGAAGCATCTAATACTGTGTGGGGGACACTGAAACATCTAATACTGTATGGGGGGGACACTGAAGCATATACTACTGTGTGGGGGACACTGAAGCATCTAATACTGTATGGAGGGGACACTGAAGCATCTAATACTGTATGGGGGACACTGAAGCATATGCTACTCTGTGGGGGGGCACTGAAGCATATACTACTGTATGGGGGACACTGAAGCATCTAATACTGTATGGAGGGGACACTGAAGCAACTAATACTGTATGGGGGACACTGAAGCATATACTACTGTGTGGTGGGACACTGAAGCATCTAATACTGTATGGGGGACACTGAAGCATATACTACTTGATGGGGGGGGACACTGAAGCATCTAATACTGTATGGGGGACACTGAAGCATCTTATACTGTATGGGGGACACTGAAGCATATACTACTGTGTGGGTGGACACTGAAGCATCTAATACTGTGTGGGGGACACTGAAGCATCTAATACTGTGTGGGGGACACTGAAACATCTAATACTGTATGGGGGGGACACTGAAGCATATACTACTGTGTGGGGGACACTGAAGCATCTAATACTGTGTGGTGGGACACTGAAGCATCTAATACTGTATGGGGGACACTGAAGCATATACCACTGTATGGGGGGACACTGAAGCATCTAATACTGTATGGGGGACACTGAAGCATCTTATACTGTATGGGGGACACTGTGAAGCATATACTACTGTGTGGGTGGACACTGAAGCATCTAATACTGTGTGGGGGACACTGAAGCATCTTATACTGTATGGGGGACACTGAAACATATACTACTGTGTGGGTGGACACTGAAGCATCTAATACTGTGTGGGGGACACTGAAGCATCTAATACTGTGTGGGGGACACTGAAACATCTAATACTGTGTGGGGGACACTGAAGCATCTAATACTGTATGGGGGACACTGAAGCATCTTATACTGTATGGGGGACACTGAAACATCTTATACTGTATGGGGGACACTGAAGCATATACTACTGTAGGGGGGACACTGAAGCATATACTACTGTATGGGGGACACTGAAGCATATACTACTGTATGGGGGACACTGAAGCATATACTACTGTGTGGTGGGACACCAAAGCATCTAATACTGTATGGGGGACACTGTGAAGCATATACTACCATGTGGGGGACACTGAAGCATCTAATACTGTCTGGGGGCCACTGTGGAGTGCATTGTACTGTCTGGGGGCCCTTCACTATTTATATCACACAGTATCTGTTTTATAGCAGACATGTGATATTATTACAGGCTGTGATAACATTGCACGGTCAATATAAAACAGATCCTGGTTAATTTAAGGTTAAATTGCCGTGTTGGCACTTTGCGATAATTTAGTGGGTTTTGGGTTGCAGATTGGGCACTCTGTCTCTAAAAGGTTCGCCATCACTGCCCTAGGCCTTGGACAACTCATAGAATCCCATGGTTTTCATTACCATTGCTATGCTGACAACACCCAAATACAGTGCCTTGCGAAAGTATTCGCCCCCCTTGAACTTTTCAACCTTTTGCCACATTTCAGGCTTCAAATATAAGGATATAAAATTTTAATTTTTTGGTGAAAAATCAACAATCGTGAAGTGGAACGAAATTTATTGGATATTTTTAAACTTTTGTAAAAAATAAAAAAAAACTGAAAAGTGGGGCGTTCCAAATTACTCGGCCCCCTTAAGTTAATACTTTGTAGCTCCACCTTTTGCTGCGATTACAGCTGCAAGTCGCTTGGGGTATGTATCAGTTTTGCACATCGAGAGACTGAAATTCTTGCCCATTCTTCCTTGGAAAACAGCTGGAGCTCAGTGAGGTTGGATGGAGAGCGTTTGTGAACAGCAGTTTTCAGCTCTTTTCACAGATTCTCAATTGGATTCAGGTCTGGACTTTGACTTGGCCATTCTAACACCTGGATACGTTTATTTGTGAACCATTCCATTGTAGATTTTGCTTTATGTTTGGGATCATTGTCTTGTTGGAAGATAAATCTCCATCCCAGTCTCAGGTCTTTTGCAGACTCCAACAGGTTTGAATCCTGAAATGTGGCAAAAGGTTGAAAAGTTCAAGGGGGCCGAATACTTTCGCAAGGTACTGTATATCTCTCTGGACCAGATATTACCTCCCTGTTGTTCAGAGTCTCAGAATGTCTAGCAGCCGTAGCCTCCTTTCTCTCCTCCCGTTGTCTCAAACTCAACATGGAGAAAACTGAGTCCATAATCTTCACCCCTCCACACACAACCACCCTACCTGACCCATATATCAAAATTAATGGAACCATTTTCACCCCAGTCCCACAAGCCCGCTGCCTTGGGATAACCTTAGACTGTGACCTATCCTTCAAGCCGCATATTCAAACCCTCAACACCTCCTGCTGCCTCCAACTCAAGAACATCCATCAAATCCGCTCCTTCCTCGCCCCTGAAACTACAAAGATGCTAGTCCACGCCCTCATAATCTCCCCGCCTAGACTACTGTAACACCCTTCTCCATGGCCTCCCAGCTAACACCCTCGCCCCCCTCCAGTCCACCTTAAACTGTGCTGCTCGCCTAATACACCTCTCCCCCCCGTTCATCGGCCGCCCCCCCTCTGCCAATCCCTTCACTGGCTACCCAGCAAATAGAGTTCAAATTACTAATGCTTACATACAAAGCCATCCACAGCCTGTCCCCTCCATATATCTCCGACCTAATCTCCTGCTACCTGCCCACACGTAACTCCTGATCTTCCAAAGACCTCCTACTCCACTCTGCTTTTATCCGCTCTTCACGCAAACGTCTCCAAGACTTCTCCCGTGCATCCCCCATACTCTGGAACTCATTACCAAGACACATAAGACTGTTCCCCTCAATTACAAGCTTCAAAAAGGCTCTGACAACTCACCTATTCAAGAAGGCCTACAGCCTCCAATAACGCTACTGTCACCACACTACCACCTGAACAGCCTCTACCGCCACCTTCTGTCTCTCTCCCTCTTCCCTCATCGATTGTAAGCCCTTGAGGGCAGGGCCCTCTATCCCACTGTGCCAGTTGGTCTCTGTTAGTATTATCTGTTTTGTATATCTGGTGTACCATATGTAAATCCGCAAATGTAAAGCACCATGGAATTAATGGTGATATATAAATAATAATAATAATTATTAAGAATATTAAGACAACCTTTTTTATAATCATCTGTATTCTTGACTACTACTTTCCCCTTTTATCAGCCATTTTTATAATGTCATCATGAGTCTGTCATTCAGTGTAATATATTCATTTCTACTTAAATTATATCCAAATTTATTAATATTGATGACGTTTTGTTTTTTGTATTTTGATGTTGTATTTCGATGTTTTGTGCTTGTTAGCAGTGGTAGTTTGTTTGTGTCCACTGTTAAGGGTTAAATGTAGTTTTTTTTGTTTGTTTTTTTTGATTGAATGATGCTGAATAGGTGTGCTCTTGGGTATTTATAAGAACAACATTTCATGTTTTAGTATGCTATGATTAAGGGAAATACAAGCCCTGAAACGCGTAGGGTGTTTCTTAATTTTTAAATATGGGGATTTTTTTTCTTTTTCCTTTTTGTGTTGGTTTTCTTTTTTTTTGTTTGGATTTTAATGTATAAAAAAATAACTTTTATTCAAACAAGTACAACTTCGAAGAAGTGCTGGAATTTTATTTTATTTTGAACATGTTACTTATGCTGTACACTGCACTGCAAAAAAATTAAAAGGTATAAAGCTATGTCCGAATTGCTGTTTTTTTTTTTTTAATCCACCAAGAAAGAGTTAATAAAATTTAGTCAATAAGCTATAGGCACCCGAAAATGCTGTCATTACAAAATACATCTCACCCTGCAAACAACAATTCCTCATATGGCTACACCGCCAGAAAAATAAAAAAAATATATTGCTTGCACAACGTGAAAACAGAAATTGCCAAATCATGAGAACATAACTGGCTGCGGCGGGAAGGGAATGTATAAGCTGTGCAAGCGTATATCAAGGTACACCCCAGATTTAGAGCTTACAAGGGAAAAGAAACCAGAAGTGACACCCCCCCCCCTCCATGAAATCGTAGGAGCTACTGGGGATATAGTAGGGAATTTGCCGTTCCCAATGTACTCTGCACAGCTTACATATTCACTCTTCACCATCTGATGTGCAGTCACGTCTGGAATACTAATGCTCACTACACCCCCTGATAATTTCTTTGATGGGTGCACTTTTCAAAATGGGGTCACTCTTTATGGGATTCCTCTTTTATGGTACCTTAGAGGCTCTGCAAACATAACATAGCGTCCAGATACCAAACATCTAAATCTGCACTCCAAAAGCCACATAGCGCTCCTTCCCATCTGTGCCCTGCTGTGTGCCCAAACTGCAGTTTATACCCACATGTATGACACTGGTGTACCCTGGATAATGTACTTAATGCCATATGTGGATATAAACTCTGTTTGGGCACACAACCAGGCGCAGAAGGGAAGGGGCGCTATTTTTTGGTTTTTGGAGCACAGATTTAGACGGTTTGGCTTTTGGATATCATGACACATTTGCAGAGCCCTGAAATGCCAGTAAGGTGGAATCCTCTGACGTGTGACCCCATTTTGGAAACTACACCCCTGAAGGTATTAATCTGAGGTACAGTAAATCATTTTTAACACCCAAGTTTTGCATTAATTTATTTTCCAGAAATTAATGTGCCCAATGATGGTGATAGGAGAAAATGACAATTTTTCCAGGAATATGTCATTTCAGTGCGTATTGTGTTGTTGCTTGTATTAGGGATAAATGCTCCATATGCTGTTGTGCCCGGGATACCCGCTTAACAGTTTTTGGAATGTGTGTCTCTGCTGACACAAGCTGGGTACAAAATTTCGGGCACTGAAATGGCGTATCTCTGGAAAAATTGCAATTTTCTCTTTTCATCATCAGCTGTGCATTCATTTCTGGAAATCAAAATAATACAACACTCAAGGGTTAACAATGTTCACTACGCCACTTGATAAATTCCTTCAGTGGTGTAGTTACCAAAATGGGGTCACATATCTGTGGGTTCCACTTTGGCAATTCAGAGGCTCTGTAAGTGTGATGACGTCCAATAACCAAACTGTGCTCCAAAAACCACGTTCCTTCTGTGCTGTGCGCAAGCAGCAGTTTACACCCACATATGACATTAAGTACATTATCCTGGGTACACTAGTGTAATACATGTGGGCATAAACTGCCATTTGGGCGCACAGCAGGACACAGATGTGAAGAAGTGCTTTGTGCTTTTAGATTTAGATTGTTGGCATTTGGATGCATGTCATGTGTGCAGAGACCCTAAAATTGCCCCTACAAAATCGGGTCACTTCTTGGGGAATTCCTATCTACTGGCACCTCCAGGGCTCTGCAAAAACATTCCGTCCAGAAAGTCCCTCTAAATGTATACTCCAAAAGCTAAAACGCAGTGCTTCTTCCCTTCTGAGCCCTATGGTGTGCCCAAGCAGCAGTTTACACCCACATATACAGTGAAGGAAATAAGTATTTGATCCCTTGCTGATTTTGTAAGTTTGCCCACTGGCAAAGACACGAACAGTCTATAATTTTAAGGGTAGGTTAATTTTAACAATGAGAGAGAGAATATCAAAAATAAAATCTAGAAAATCACGTTGTATAAATTTTATAAATTGATTTGCATTTTGCAGAGACAAACAAGACTTAATACTTGGTGGCAAAACCCTTGTTGGCAAGCACAGCAGTCAGAAGTTTATTGTAGTTGATGATGAGGTTTGCGCACATGTCAGGAGGAATTTTGGTCTACTCCTCTTTGCAGATCATCTCTAAATCATTTAAGATTTTGAGGCTGTCGCTTAGAAACTTGGAGCTTCAGCTCCCTCCATAAGTTTTCTAAGGGATTAAGGTCTGGAGATTGGCTAGGCCACTCCATGACCTTAATGTGCTTCTTTTTTAACCACTCCTTTTGTTGCCTTGGCTGTATTTTTTGGGTCATTGTCCTGCTGAAAGACCCAGCCACGACCTATTTTTAATGTCCTGGCGGACGGAAGGAGGTTGTCACTCAGGATTTTTACGGTACATGGCTCCATCTATTCTTCCATTGATGCGGTGAAGTAGTCCTGTGCCCTTAGCAGAGAAACACCCCCAAAACGTAGTGTTTCCAGTGCTTGACAGTGGGGATGGTGTTCTTTGGGTCATAGGTAGCATTTCTCTTCTTCCAAACACGGCGAGTTCAGTTAATGCCAAAGAGCTCAATTTTTGTCTCATCTGACCACAGCACCTTCTCCCATCCACTCGCAGAATCATCCAGGTGTTCATTGGCAAACTTCAGACGGGCCTGCACATGGACCTTCTTGAGCAGGGGGACCTTGCGGGCACTGCAGGATTTTAATCTATTACGGCGTAATGTGTTACAATGGTTTTCTTGGTGATTGTGGTCCCAGCTGCCTTGAGATCATTAAAAAGTTCCCCCCGTGTAGTTTTAGACAGATCTCTCACCTTCCTCATGATCTAGGATACACCACGAGGTGAGATTTTGCATGGACCCCCAGATGGATGTCGATTGACAGTCATTTTGTATTTCTTCCATTTTCTTACTATTGCACCAACAGTTCTCTCCTTCTCACCCATCGTCGTCTTTAACCCCTTAACGACATTGGACGTACTATTATGTCCTGTGCGCTTGGTACTTAGCGCAACAGGGCGTACTAATACGCCCTGGGGCGGCCGCCCGCTCACTAACTGAGCGGGCAGCATCGGAACCGGGTGTTAGCTGTAACTGACAGCTAACACCCTGCTCCATATCCCCCGGTCGGAACTGAGTTCCGATCGGAGGTTTTAACCCCTTGGATGCCGCGGTCAAACATGACCTCGGCATCCAAGGGGTTCCGCCGTCTTGCCGCCCCCCAGCACCCCCCGCGGCGAGATCGAGGGGTGCCGATATCTCTAATCTGCAGCCCGGGGTCTGCCCAGTGACCCCAGGCTGCCTGGAGCCCCCAGTACCTGGTTGATCCTGCCGAGACCTGCGGAAGTCAGCGCTGTGTTTCCATAGACATGGCATCCAGATCCCAAACATCTGAATCTGCTCTCCAAAAGCCACATAGCGCTCCTTCCCTTCTGCGCCCTACTGTGTGCCCAAACCGCAGTTTATACCCACATGTATGACACTGGTGTACCCAGGATAAGGTACTTAATGTCATATATGGGTATAAGCTCCTGTTTGGGCACAGAAGGGAAGGAGCGCTATTTGGTTTTTGGAGCACAGACTTGGACGGTTTGGTTTTTGGACGCCATTTCACTTTTGCAGAGCTGAAATGCCAATACAGTGGAATCCCCTGACATGTCACCCCATTTTGGAAACTGCACCCCTGAAGGAATTTATCCAGGGGTACAGTGAGCATTTTTAACCCCCAAGTGTTGCTATAATTTATTATCCGTAAATGAATACGCAGCTGATGATGAAAGGTGAAAATGACAATTTTTCCAGGAATACATCATTTCAGTGCGTAATATGTTGTGCCCGGTGTGATGATTCTGCTTAAATATGGCTATAACTCAGAGCTGTATTTTGATCTCTGGGTAGCGTATTTCTCTCTGTTCTCTTGACTCATAATGTGCACAGCCTACTCATAGGTATATTGCCAATAGTGGCCGGACTGGAACAATACGGCTTTGTATCCATCCCAGCAGGGCTCCATTGTATTCCTACGCAGGCCTGAGTGATCAAAGAAACATGCAAAACATGCATGGTGCAGCCTGCACTGGTAGATCAGATATGGCTGATAACATTGTATCATTTCACTTGGTCTCAGCTCTTTACAAAGAATCTGGACTTGAGTGCATTAATCCATCAGACTTGCTGTTGCCGGTGACCTCATTCTGGGAGGTGGCATAAAGGGTATATAAGATGAGGTAAGAGGTCAGTGAGAGGAGATCATGCTGAGACTATTACTGACAGACCACTGTGAGGAGCATGCAGGCTGGAATACTGTGATGCCACATGCTAGGAGTTAATGCCGCTGCCTCCACTGGTTACTCACACATGCCATCTGTGAGTGTTGGACTATAGAGCCACATCAAGGAGATGTGTGGTAAAGTAAGTCTTTCACTTTTATGCCCTTTTTATTTCATTGCACTGTATCTTGTAACTAGTAACTGTTAATGCTTGCATATATCTACATATCTGTTCTGAACTGTATATGTTAGATGTTAATACCGACCCATTTAGGGGTTAATAAATATATAAAATTTAAAAAGCTTGTCTTGTATTTATCTTGTGGACCCAACACTCACTGGCGGTGAGTGTGGTTTTTATATGAAAGAAGACTCAGGTGTGAACCAACGCGGGTTTGGCGCACTGATGATCTTTCACACCCGGCTTGTATCAGAGATGAACGCTCCAAAAGCTGTTGTGCCCGGGATCCCCGCTCACCAGTTTTTGGAGTGTGTGTCTGTGCAGACATAAACTGGGCACAACATATTGGGCACTGAAATGGCGTATCTATAGAAAAATTTCATTTTTAACTTTTCATTATTCAGCTGCGTATTCATTTTTGGAAATTAAAAGAATGCAACACTTAAGGGTTAATAATGCTCGCTACCCCACTTGATAAATCCCTTGAAGGGTATAGTTTCCAAAATGGGGTGACTTGTCTGCGGATTCCACTTTACTGGCAATTCATGGGCTCTGCAAAAGTGGCATGGTGTCCAAAAAGCAAACTGTGCTCTAAAAACCAAAATAGCGCTCTTTCCCTTCTGTGCCCGGCTGTGCCCAAACAGCAGTTTATACCCACATATGGCATTGTTAAGTACGTTATCCTGGGTACACCAGTGTCATACATATGGGCATAAACTGTCATTTGGGCACACAGCAGGGCGCAAATGTGAAGGAGCGCTATGTGCTTTTGGAGCGCATATTTAGATTGTTGGTTTTTGGACGCCATGTCACATTTGCAGGGACCCTAAAATTGCCCCTACAAAATGGGGGTCACTTTTTGGGGAGTTCCAATTTACTGGCATCTCCAGGGCTCTGCAAAAATATCATGGCGACCAGAAAGTCCCTCTAAATCTGTACTCCAAAAGCTAAAAAAAACCACAGTGCTCCTTCCCTTCTGAGCCCTGCTGCGTGCCCAAGCAGCAGTTTATACCCACATATATAATTTTTTTTGTCCCCGGGATAGCCCACTTAATAGTTTTAGGAGTTCATGTCTCTGATGCCACAAAGTGGCTGCAACGTATTAGGCACTGAAATTGGATATTTCTTTAAAAACTTTAATTTTCACTTTGTACATTAATTTTTGGGAAGCACTTTTAGGCTCTAAATGATAATACCCCTTGATACATTCCTTGAGGGGTGTAGTTTCTAAAATGAGTTCACTTTTCAGAGGTTTCCATTATATTGGTACTTTAGGGGTTCTGCAAATGCGACATGGCATTCGAAAACTATTCCAGCAAAATCTGCCCTCCAAAAGCTAAATAGCGCTCTTTCCATTTTCAGCCCTGCCATTTACCCATGCAGCAGATTACAATCACATATGTGGCATCTCTGTGTTCAGGAGAAATTGTGTAACGAACTTTGGGGTGCTTTTTCTCCTTTGTCCTCTTGTGAAAATGAAAAATTTGGGGCTAAATTGACGGTTTATTGGAAAAAAAAGTAATTTTTCATTTTAATGTCCCAATGTTAATAAATTCTGTGAAACAGCTGTAGGGTCAAAATGCTCTCTATACCCCTTGATATGTTCTGTGAGGGGTGTAGTTTCCAAAATGGGGTCACTTTTAGGGGGTTTCCACTGTATTGGTACTTTGGGGGCTCTGCAAATGCGACATGGTACCTGAAAACTATTCCAGCAAAATCTGCTCTCCAAAAGCTAAATAGCGCTCTTTCCATTCTGAGCCCTGCCATGTACCCATACAGCAGATTACGACCACATATGGGGTATTGCTGTGTTTAGGAGCAATTATTTTGCAAACTGTGGGGTGCTTTTTCTCCTTTAACCCATTGTGAAAATGAAAACTTTGGGGATAAAGTGACATTTTAGTAATGTTTCATTTATACATCCCAGTGTTAGCAAAATCTGTGAAACGACTGTAAGGTCAAAATGCTCACTATACCCCTATATGAATTCTGTGTGGGGTGTAGTTTCCAAAATGGGGTCACTTTTTGGGGTTTTCCTTTGTATTGGTACTCTATGGGCTTTGCAAATGAGACATGGCACCTGAAAACTATTCCAGCAAAATCTGCTTTTCAGACGCCCAGTGTCACTCCTTCCCTTCCGTGCGCTGCCATTCGCCCAAACATCAGTTTACACCCACTTGTGGGGTATTTCCGTGCTTGGGAGAAATTGCATAACAAACTGTGAGATGCATTTTCTCTTTTAACCCTTTGTGAATGTGTTAATTTTAGGGCTAAATTAAGGAATTAGTGGGAAAAAATTAAATGTCTAAATTTCACCTCCATATTGTTTTAATTCCAGTGAAATACTTCAAGGGTTAACAAACTTCCCAAATGTTATTTTGAATAATTTGAGGGGTTCAGTTTTGAAAATGGGGTGATTTATGGGGGTTTCTAATATATAGGCCATTATAATCCTCTTCAGAACTGAATTGGTCCCTAAAAAATGAGTTTGGGAAATTTTCTTGTAAATCTGCAAAATCGCTGTTACACTTGTAAGCCTTCTAACATCCAAAATAAATTACAGGACGATTAAAAAGATGATGCCGATATAAAGCAGAGATATGGTAGATAATATGTATTAATGTATTTGGGTGGTATGACTGAAAAGCAGAGCATTTCACATTTTGAAAATTGCGATTTTTTTTTTTTTCAAAATTTCCAACAAATTTCCTATTTTTTTATAAATAAATACAAAAATATTCATTAGTGTTTACCACTAACATGAAGTACGTGTCACGAAAAAACAATCTCAAAATCACTTGTGTAAGTTAAGACGTCTCAAAGTTATTGCCATATAAAGTGACACATGTCAGTTTTGAAAAACGAGGCCTGGTCTTTAACGCACTTTTGGGCTGGGTCCTTAAGGGGTTAAAGTTTTGTAGCCCATTCCAGCCTTGTGCAGGTCTATGATCGTCTATGATCTTGTACCTGGCATTCTTAGAAAGCTCTTTGGTCTTGACCATGTTGTAGAGGTTAGAGTCTGACTGATTAATTGTCTGTGGACAGGAGTCTTATATACAGGTGACAATTTAACCCTTTCCTGACATCCGCCGTAATAGTACGGCGGATGCCGGGTGCTTAAATATGGCAGCAGCTCGGGACACTTAGCCGCCGGCTTTCTGCTTATACAGCAGACACGTGGCGCTAATGCCCGCGATCAGTGCCCGCAATAATCGCGAACATTAACCCCTCTGGCACATCGGTCAAAGCTCCAGGGCCTGTCTTTTATTAGTTTCTATTGCAGGCTACTCTATGTAGCCTTCAATAGAAATGCCGTTTTTTTGCAATGCATTGGCATTGTAATGCATTGCATTAGTGATCAGAACCCCTGCGGTTCAAGAAAAAAAAAGTAAAAAAAAAATATATATAAAAAAATTTAAAAAATATTAAAAGTTCAAATCACCCCCCTTTCCTTAGAATACATATAAAACTAGTTAAATACTGTGAAACACATACTTATTAGGTATCCCTGTGTCCAAAAATGCCAGGTCTACAAAACTATAAAAATATTTTTCCCATACGATAAACGCCATAGCGAGAAAAAAAAAATCAAAAGTACCAAACAGTCGTTTTTTCACTGTTTTGCCTCTGATATAAATTTGAATAAAAAGTGATCAAAGCAATAGTAATTCCCCAAAAACGGTATAACGAAAAAGTAGACCTGGTCCTGCAAAGACCATACGCCCTATCCATCCCTGTACACAGAAGTATAAAAAAAGTTACGGGTGTCAGAATATGACGACTTTTAAAAAAATAAATAAATAAATTTTTGCAAACTTTTGGATTTTTGTTAAGGGGCTAAAATGTAATTAAGACCATATAACTTTGCTATCCCTGGAATCATACCGAAACATAGAATACAGATGACATCTTATTTTGGCTGTAGAGCTAATGCTGTAAAAACGAAGACCGTAAGAAAGTCGCACAAATGCACTTTTTCTTCAAATCCATCCCATTCTGAATTGTTTTTCTAGCTTTCCAGTACATTATACAGAATAAATGGTAGCATCATGAAAAAAAAATTTGTCGCGCAAACATTAAGACCTCATATGGCTCTGAGAACGGAAAAATAAAAAAGTTATTGGGTCTGGAGAGGGGTGGTCAAAAATGAAAAACGAAAGTCGAAAAATGTCACCGGCAGGAAAGGATTAAAAGTGCTGTCTTTAATGCAGGTAACGAGTTGATTTAGGAGCGTCTAACTGGTCTGTGGAAGAGTGAAGAAATCAGGCGATACCTTTTAGAGCTAACACGGTACAACATTATACTACTATTAACTGGTCTGTAGGAGCCAGAACTCTTAATGGTTGGTAGGGGATCAAATACTTATTTCTCTCTGCAAAATGCAAATAAATTTATAAAATTTTATTCAATCTGATTTTCTGGATTTTATTTTTGATATTCTATCTCTCACTGTTAAAATTAACCTACAGTGGGGGAAAAAAGTATTTAGTCAGCCACCAATTGTGCAAGTTCTCTTACTTAAAAAGATGAGAGGCTTGTAATTGACATTATAGGTAGACCTCAACTACGAGCGAGAAAATGAGAAAACAAATCCAGAAAATCACATTGTCTGATTTTTGAAGAATTTATTTGCAAATTATGGTGGAAAATAAGTATTTGGTCAATAACAAAAGTTCATCTCAATACTTTGTTATATATCCTTTGTAGGCAATGACAGAGGTCAAACGTTTTCTGTAAGTCTTCACAAGGTTGGCACACACTGTTGCTGGTATGTTGGCTTATTCCTCCATGCAGATCTCCTCTAGAGCAGTGATGCTTTGGGGCTGTTGCTGGGCAACACGGACTTTCAACTCCCTCCAAAGGTTTTTTATGGGGTTGAGATCTGGAGACTGGCTAGGCCACTCCAGGACATTGAAATGCTTCTTACGAAGCCACTCCTTCGTTGCCCTGGCGGTGTGCTTGGGATCACTGTCATGCTGAAAGACCCAGCAATGTTTCATCTTCAATGCACTTGCTGATGGAAGGAGGTTTGCAGTCAAAATCTCACAATACATGGCCCCATTCATTCTTTCATGTACAAGGATCAGTCGTCCTGGTCCCTTTGCACAGAAACAGCCCCAAAGCATGATGTTGCCACCCCCATGCTTCACAGTAGGTATGGTGTTCTTTGGATGCAACTCAGCATTCAATCTCCTCCAAACACGACGAGTTGTGTTTCTACCAAACAGTTCTACTTTGGTTTCATCTGACCATATGACATTCTCCCAATACTCTTCTGGAACATCCAAATGCTCTCTAGCAAACTTCAGACGAGCCCGGATATGTACTGGCTTAAGCAGGGGGACACGTCTGGCACTGCAGGATCTGAGTCCCTGGCGGCGTCATGTGTTGCTGACAGTAGCCTTTGTTACGTTAGTCCCAGCTTTCTGCAGGTCATTCACTAGGTTCCTCCATGTGGTTCTGGGATTTTTGCTCACCATTCTTGTGATCATTTTGACCCCAAGGGTGAGATCTTGCGTGGAGCCCCTGATCGAGGGAGATTATCAGTGGTCTTGTATGTCTTCCATTTTCTAATTATTGCTCCCACAGTTGATTTCTTCATACCAACCTGCTTGCCTATTGCAGATTCAGTCTTCCCAGCCTGATGCAGGTCTACAATTTTGTTTCTGGTGTCCTTCTACAGCTCTTTGGTCTTCACCATAGTTGAGTTTGGAGTGTGACTGTTTGAGGTTGTGGCCAGGTGTCTTTTATACTGATAACAATGTCAAACAGGTGCCATTACTACAGGTAATGAGTGGAGGACAGAGGAGCCTCTTAAAGAAGAAGTTACAGGTCTGTGAGAGCCAGAAATCTTGCTTGTTTGTAGGTGACCAAATACTTATTTTCCACCGTAATTTGCAAATAAATTATTTAAAAATCAGACAATGTGATTTTCTGGATTTGTTTTCTCATTTTGTCTCTCTTAGTTGGTCTACCTATGATGTCAATTACAGTCCTCTCTCATTTTTAAGTGAGAGAGCTTGCACAATTGGTGGCCGACTAAATACTTTTTTTTTTCTCCACTGTACCCTTAAAATTATAGACTGTTCATGTCTTTGTCAGTGGGCAAGCTTAAAAAATCAGCAAGGGATCAAATACTTATTTCCTTCACAGTATAACTTTTTTGTACCCAGGCTAGTCCACTTGATAGTTTTAGGATTGCATGTCTCTGATGACACAAAGGTGGGTACAGCGTATTGGTCAGTGAAATGGCAAATTTCTTTACCAAAAAAAAAAAAAAATCATTTTTCAATTTGTATATTAATTTTTGGGAAACGCTCTTTGGCTCAAAATGATAATACTCCTTCAGAAAGTCCTTTAGGGGTGTAGTTTCCAAAACAGGGTCACTTTTGGGGGCTTCTATTGTACTGGTATTTTAGGGGCTCTGCAAATGTGACATGGCACCTGAAATCTATTCCAGCAATATCTGCCCTCTAAAAGCCAAATAGCGCTCTTTGCATTCTAAGCCCTGCCATGTACCCATACAGCAGATTACGACCACATATTTGGCATTGTTGTGTGCAGGAGCAATTGTTTAACAAACTGTGGGGTGCTTTTTCTCCTTTAACCCCTTGTGAAAATTAATCTTTGAGGATAAATTGACGTTTTAGTAATTTTTAACTTGCACGTCCCAATGTTGTTAAAATCTGTGAAACCGCTAGGAGGTCAAAATTCTCACTTTAACCCTTGTTAAATCCTGTAAGGGGTGTAGATTCCAAAATGGGGTCACTTTTGGGGGTTTCCATTGTATATTGGTACTCTAGGGGCTTTGCAAATGAGACATGGCACCTGAAAACCACTCCAGAAAATTCTGCTTTTCAGACGTCCAGTGTTGCTCCTTCCTTTCCGTGTGCTGCCTTGTGCGAAAACATCAGTTTACACCCTCATGTGGGGTATTTCTGTGCTCTGGAGAAATTGTACAACATACTGTGAAATGCATTTTCTACTTTAACCTTTTGTGAATGTGTTAATTTTTGGGCTAAATGAATGCAAAAAAAAAGTCTAAATCGAATGTCCATATTGTTTAAATTCCTGTGAAATGCTTAAACTTCTCAAATGCTGTTTTGAAATATTTGAGGGGTGCAGTTTTGAAAATGGGGAGATTTATGTGGTGGTTCTATGAAATACAGTGCCTTGAGAATGTATTCGGCCCCCTTGAACTTTTCAACCTTTTGCCACATTTCAGGCTTCAAACATAAGGATATAAAATTTTAATTTTTTGGTGAAGAATCAACAAGTGGGACACAATCGTGAAATGGAACGAAATTTATTGGTTATTTTAAACTTTTGTAAAAAATAAAAAACTGAAAATTGGGGCGTGCAATATTATTCTGCCCCCTTAAGTTAATACTTTGTAGCGCCAACTTTTGCTGCAATTACAGCTGCAAGTCACTTGGGGTATGTCTCTATCAGTTTTGCACATCGAGAGACTGAAATTCTTGCCCATTCTTCCTTGGAAAACAGCTGGAGCTCAGTGAGGTTGGATGGAGAGTGTTTGCGAACAGCAGTTTTTAGCTCTTTCCACAGATTCCCGATTGGATTCAGGTCTGGACTTTGACTTGGCCATTCTAACACCTGGATATGTTTATTTGTGAACCATTCCATTGTAGATTTTGCTTTATGTTTGGGATCATTGTCTTGTTGGAAGATTGAATCTCCGTCCCAGTCTCAGGTCTTTTGCAGACTCCAACAGGTTTTGAGTTTGAGTTGGAGTTGGAAGGGACCTCAAGGGCCATCGAGTCCAACCCCCTGCAAAAGCAGGAATTCCTAAAACATCCCAGCTATATACCTATCCAGTTTCCACTTGAAGATTTCAATTGATGAAGAACTCACCACCTCCTGTGGCAGCCTATTCCACTCTCTCACTACCCTTACTGTTAGAAAGTTTTTCCTAATGTCTAATCTGAATCTCCTTCCCCTTAGTTTCATCCCATTACTTCTCGTGCTTCCTTCTGCTAATGAGAAAAGGGTAGATCCCTCTGCACTGTGACACCCTTTCAGATATTTAAATACCGCTATTAAGTCTCCCCTTAGCCTTCTCTTCTGCAAACTAAGCAGTCCCAATTCTTTTAGCCTCTCCTCGTAGGACATGGTTTGTAGACCTTCCACCATTTTGGTTGCTCTTCTCTGGACCTGCTCCAATAAATCGATGTCTTTCTTAAACTGGGGAGCCCAGAACTGTACACAGTATTCCAGGTGGGGTCTGACCAGGGCAGAGTACAGCGGAATAATTACCTCTCTTGATCTAGCTTCAATGCTCATCTTGATACATCCTAGAATTTTATTAGCCTTTTTAGCCACCGCACCGCATTGTTGACTCATGTTGAATTTGCGATCTATTATTATGCCCAGATCCTTTTCCCCTGTACTCTCACTTAGTACTATTCCTCCCATACTATATATGCTTCTTGCATTTCTGTTACCCAGATGTAGAACTTTGCATTTGTCCCTGTTGAATACCATTTTGTTCACCTCAGCCCATTGTTCCAGTGTGTCCAAGTCCTTTTGGATGCATTCTCTCTCCTCTCTAGTGTTGGCCATTCCTCCTATCTTTGTATCATCTGCAAATTTTATTAGTTCCCCATTCACCCCATCATCCAGATCATTTTTAAAAATATAAAAAAGTACTGGGCCCAGGACAGAGCCCTGCGGCACCCCGCTTTTTACTTTCTTCCAGTTTGATGTATAGCCATTTAGAATTACTCGTTGTGCCCGATCATTAAGCCAATTGTGAACCCACCTCACTGATATTTTATCAAAGCCATACTTGATCATTTTTTCAATAAGAATGTTATGTGATACTTTATCAAAGGCCTTACTAAAGTCAAGATATACTATGTCCACTGCATTTCCCTGGTCCAACCATTCAGTGACTTTATTATAGAAGGAAATAAGATTAGTCTGACAAGATTTATTAGGCATAAAGCCGTGCTGGCTCTGATTAATTAAAGCCTTCCCATCCAGGTACCTAATTAAATGTTCTTTAACGATTTGTTCAAAGATTTTTCCTACTATCGAGGTCAGACTTACCGGCCTATAATTTCCTGGGTCGTCCCTATTCCCCTTTTTGTAGATGGGGACCACATTTGCCCTTTTCAAATCTAGAGGGACCACTCCTGTTTCCCATGACTTATTAAAGATTATTGCAAGGGGTTCTGTTATTTCCTCTGCTAATTCTTTTAAAACTCTAGGGTGTAAATCATCCGGTCCTGGGGACTTGGTTTCCTTAATCTTAGCTAAATGTTCTCTTACCAAACCTTCACTTATAATCAGCTTGGAGTCCTCATTCCCCTCATCACTATCACCATTAATGTTGATATTACCATTCATTTCTTGGGAGAAGACGGATACAAAATATGAATTTAGTAACTCCACCTGCTGATCCACCATGTTAACTTTTTCACCCTTTTCGTTCTTCAGGACTCCAATGGTTTCCTTCACTTTTCTTTTGCTCTTAACATATCCCCAAAAACCTTTTACATTACTCTTAACTTCTTTTGCAAGCTTCAATTCGTATTCAGCCTTGGCTTTTTTAATGCTTATCTTGCAGAGTCTGCAAACTGCTGTATACTCTCCCTTAGATATAGCTCCCATCTTCCACTTGTTGTAAGTTTCCTTTTTCTTTTTTAGTAGGTTATGTAATTTTTTGGTCATCCATCCTGGAGTTTTTAGGTGATTCCCATTTTTCTTGCTTCTAGGTATTGTTAGTTCCTGTGCATTAATGATTTCCCTACGGAAAATTTGTGCATTTTTGTGCTTAAGTAATTTTCGCCATGGAATTCTACTAACCCTTACCTTTAGGCCCCTAAAATCTGCCCTACTAAAATTGAGCCTTCTAGTCTTTGTCTTCTCAGGTCTTCTTCTTCTTACAACCCCAAACTCGAGTATAGCATGGTCGCTGAATCCCAATGTCTCTGCTACCCTTAATTCCTTAACCATGTCCTCCTTATTAGTTAAAACTAGGTCCAGAATGGATGTTCCTCTCGTGTTTTTTTTTTCTACTAACTGGGCAATGAAGTTGTCTGCTAGAGAGGATAAAAATTTGATAGAGCTTTTACTCGTAGCTGTGTGAGTTTCCCAATGAATATCTGGGTAATTAAAGTCTCCCATGATAACAATTTCAAATTTCTTCGAAAGCGTGGTCATTTGCTGTGAAAAAAATCTCATCCCTGTCTTCTGTCTGTCCTGGTGGTCTATAATAAACCCCTATTATGATGTCCTTATCATTGTTTTTCCCCTGAATTGTTACCCAAATATTTTCCATTAAGTTATCATTTTGTAAAACTGTGATTTCCGTGGAAATGTGATCTTTTTTAACATACAATGCAACTCCTCCCCCTCTTTTATTAGTTCTATTTTTTTTTTAATAAGTTGTATCCTTCCATCTGTATATTCCAATCATGCTTATCGTTCCACCAAGTTTCTGTAATACCAATGACATCATATTTTTCCTTCTGTATTATCAGTTCTAATTCTCCCTGTTTATTTCCCAAGCTTTGCGCATTTGTGTAAAAACATTTCAGATTGTGCTCTGATACTTCCTTTTTCTTAATTTCCTTCTGAGTATCCTGTCTTAGGTCCTCATTACCACATCTAGTAACCTTGTTTAGTATATCCTTTAGCTGCATGTTCTTGTCTTTCTTTTTACTTCCCATCCCCTCCTCTTCTAGTTTAAAGCCCTCCTGATAAGTGTGGCAAGTCTTCTGGCAAATATGTGTTTCCCAGGCTTTGTGAGATGTATACCATCTCTAGCAAGGAGTCCATCATAGAGGTAATTCACTCCATGGTCCAGAAATCCAAAACCTTGCTCTCTACACCACTGCCGAAGCCACTTGTTTACCTCTAGTATTTTATTCCATCTCCTGATACCATAACCATCAACTGGGAGAATTGATGAAAATACTACCTGCGCATCCAGTTCCTTCACTTTCTTTCCTAGATTTTCAAAGTCTTTACGAATAGTTGGTAAATCATTTTTTACCGTGTCGTTTGTACCCACATGTATCAGCAAAAATGGGTAGTTATCCTTGGAGCTGAAGAGGCATGGAATCCTATCGGCCATATCCCTAACTTTTGCTCCTGGGAGGCAGCATACTTCTCGTGCAGTTATATCTGGCCTGCAGACAGCTGCCTCTGTGCCCCTTAGCAGTGAGTCGCCCATAACCACTACTCTTCTTTTTTTTCCTCGCTACGCTATTTCTTGTTGCTCCCTCTTGTCTCTGGGTGACTTTTGTTTTCTTCCAGAATGGTCCTGTATTTGGCTCCATCCATCTTCCCATCAATTTTAACCATCTTCCCTGTCCCTGCTGAAGAAAAGCAGGCCCAAACCATGATGCTGCCACCACCGTTTGACAGTGGGGATGGTGTGTTCAGGTTGATGAGCTGTGTTGCTTTTACGCCAAACATATCGTTTTGTGGCCAAAAAGTTCGATTTTGGATTCATCTGACCAGATCACCTTCTTCCACATGTTTGGTGTGTCTCCCAGGTGGCTTGTGGCAAACTTTAAACAAAACTTTTTATGGATATCTTTGAGAAATGGCTTTCTTCATACCACTCTTCCATAAAGGCCAGATTTGTGCAGTGTACGACTGATTGTTGTCCTATGCACAGACTCTCCCACCTCAGCTGTAGATCTCTGCAGTTCATCTAGAGTGATCATGGGCCTCTTGGCTACATCTCTGATCAGTCTTCTCCTTGTGTGAGATGAAAGTTTAGAGGGATGGCCGGGTCTTGGTAGATTTGCAGTGGTCTGATACTCCTTCCATTTCAATATGATCGCTTGTACAGTGCTCCTTGGGATGTTTAAAGTTTGGGAAATCTTTTTGTATCCAAATCCGGCTTTAAACTTCTTCACAACAGTATCACAGACCTGCCTGGTGTGTTCCTTGGTCTTCATGATGCTCTCTGCGCTTTAAACAGAACCCTGAGACTATCACAGAGCAGGTGCATTTATACTGAGACTTGATTACACACAGGTGGATTATATTTATCATCATCAGTCATTTAGGACAATATCGGATCATTCAGAGATCCTCACTGAACTTCTGGAGTGAGTTTGCTGCACTGAAAGTAAAGGGGCCGAATAATATTGCATGCCCCACTTTTCAGTTTTTTATTTTTTACAAAAGTTTAACCAATAAATTTCGTTCCACTTCACAATTGTGTCCCACTTGTTGTTGTTTCTTCACCAAAAATATAAAATTTTATATCCTTATGTTTGAAGCCTGAAATGCGGCAAAAGGTTGAAAAGTTCAAGGGGGCCGAATACTTTCGCAAGGCACTGTAGGCCTTTTATAATCCTTTTCAGATCTGAAGTGGTCCCTAAAAAATTAGTTGGGGAAATTTTTTTTGTAAATCGCTGTTACACTTGTAAGCTTTATAATTTCCAAAATAAAATTAAGGGTGATTAAAAGATGTCAATATAAAGCAGAGATATGGTAGATAATATTTATTAATGTATTTGGGTGGTATGACTCTGATAAACAGAGCATTTCACATTTTGAAAATTGCGGATCTCCCCCCCCTCTAATTTCCTATTTTTTTTTTTATAAATAAATAAAAAAATATTGATCAATGTTTACCATGAAGTACAATGTGTCAGGAAAAAACAATTTCAAAATCACATGTGTAAAGCGTCTCAAAGTTCTTGCCATATAAAGTGGCATATTTCAATTTTGAAAAATGAGGTTGTGTCCTTTAATACACTTTTGGATCGTGTCCTTAAAAGAGACACTTCTCGGTTAAAGTAGGTAATGGTCTGGTTTGCAAAATAAATGGTTATTTTTTCCTCGGAGGCTTGGAACTATATAGTGGCTGATAGAAATCCATGGGCTGTATAACTTGCGTAGCAGTATAAATCGTTTCTGGTGGGGAACGGAGTTGAAGAATGGATGGAGAGGCTATATTTTGTTGGATCTAGTGTGCAAGCAATCTGCTGGACTGGTTGCTATATTTGTAAATATTTTTGCTTGTTAAAAAATCTTTGGTTTTTCTCCTTGCCCTTAAAATGCGATAAGTATTGTCTGCTTGCTTGTAGCCAGGCACTCCTCATTCTGTTGTGTTGGACCTTCAATATAGGTAGTCTTCAGTAAGGAACAGGCGGTGGCTAACTCTTGTTTCTACTCTGTAGAATTCCTTATCAGGTATAATATGGAAGATTGTATGCCGCCTTTGAAGTATGCTATGAATACATCGCAATAGAGAATGGTTATGGAGTTGGCTATTTTCTGTGAGGTAAACCTTCAGTTAAACTGTTATATGGTCCATCTGGGGCTTAATATCGAGCCAGAACAAATGAATTTTCCAGTGAGAGAAATGTAGAGATGCATCCACAAGGGGAAGTATCAAAAGAATAGGTGAGTGGTGTTGGATCCCCAGACTTGGTGTTGTATTGAGTTCACTGCTGGTCAAGTCTTGGCATTGCCACCGATGTAATCAGTATGTGACAGAGAGGTTCTACCAGGGGTATGTCAGGTGTATTCTCAAAAGTTGGAATGGCATATTCTCCATAAATTGTGCCAACCTATTTCCTGTAGGCATTGGCTAGTACTGGGGGTTCTGTGCTTTTGGCATATCTGATATATTTGAACTGTGCCTATACAAGGCCAGATCAAGCACTGTATTGAGATCTCCCATGTGCACTACATAAGCTTGAGGGAAGGATGTTGTGAAGTTAGCTGCTGCGTATGATATTGAAAAGGATTCTCATGGGTTATATATACAATCATTGAAATTCTGGTTTACAGTTCATCCATGTTTTGCGGATTGTCATGAATTGACCAGCAGTGACGTTCATTCAGCACCCTTTCTGTTGGCCCTCGCTGGAAGATTCATCTGTTTTGGATCGCTCTTATGTCCCTGATGGATGGTCCAGATCTACCGAAGGTTTACCTCATGTAATAAGACCCACAATCTGACTTACGGATATTTTTATGTGGCACCCGACTCCCATCAGAGGTCTATGAAAAAAAAAATCAAAGCATACACACATCCTAGACTTTGTCATAGGTCTTTGGCGTTGGCCTTCTAGGGCTTAGGCAATCACATTTAAAACTAACAAGTGGCCGCACCCAATCAACGTTGTTAGTGATCACGTGCAGGTGGCCAACGTCATCTGTGGGCCATTTCAATGATTTCATTTTATCATGACCACTACTTCAGGTTGATAGTCTGTTTTGCCATAATTTTTTTATGTTCTATGTTTTGCATAGTGCACTGGGCATCATAAATAACATGTTGCCTTTTAATCTTTTAGTACGATTATGACAATACAAACTTTATATCGTTTTTTTTTGTTTTTTTTTAATCTACTACTTATGCACATTAAAGTCACTTATTTGGCAACAATAACTTGTTTTTGTCATTATATTCTGCGAGCTTGTAACTATATTTTTCCATCATTGGAGCTGTGTGATGGCTTGTTTTTTGCGGGATCTGATTTATTTGGAGTTAATTTATTGTTATGTATGCATCATTACCAAAAATGGCTATTTTTTATTTATTTTTCTGTTAAAAGAAAATATTGGGATTTTTAAAAAAATATTATTAAAAATATTACTTTACAGCATTTTTTGTTATAACGTTTGCTGAAAATTAAACTGAAACTGACTTTTTACATGCTTATCTTCTTTTGCTAGGTTTTCTCCAGACCCATTTAGCTCTAGTGTTTTGCCAGGATTAAAAGCATCCCTAGATTTGTCTGCTGAATTTTTAATACTTACTGATGTTCACAGAAAAGTAAGTATAAAGCACTTTTATTATGAACTGTTGTACTGTCTGTCTAGTATAGATTGGTCCAAAATGATGTTCTGATAAATATATATTTATAAAAGCTCATTCTTTCTTCAGTGAAGCTTCAGACTTGCAGCTTCCCTTCGCATAATCACAGAATTAAGCAGAATGTCATTATTTTGGGCTTTGGTCTGTATTATTACTAATGTACACTTTGCACTTCTTTTTATTGGAGCTGATATTTATTTTGGCGCCTTGCTAGGGCCTCTTCTCCAACTCCTCGCATTCTGAATTGGAATCTTCTCTCCTTCCATAATGTACCTGCAGTGAAATCTACAATTCCCAGGTTCACTCTGCACTCACATTTACTCTGTACTTGATGTTTAGCGAGATTTATAACCTCTCATGAATAAGGCTGTGATGAAAAACACTTATGTATTATTGTGTATTTATTACACACGTGGACAAAATTGTTGCTACCCCTTGTTTAATGAAAGAAAAACCCACAATGGTCACAGAAATAACTTGAATCTGACAAAAGTAATAATATATACAATTTCTATGAAAATGAACAAATGAAAGTCAGACATTGTTTTTCAACCATGCTTCAACAGAATTTAAAAAAAAAAAGCAAACTCATGAAACAGGCCTGGACAGAAATTATGGTACCCTTAATTTAATATTTTGTTGCACAACCTTTTGAGGCAATCACTGCAATCAAACAATTCCTGTAACTGTCAATGAGACTTCTGCACCTCTCAACAGGTATTTTGGCCCACTCCTCATGAGCAGACTGCTCCAGTTGTCTCGGGTTTAAGGGTGCCTTTTCCAGACGGCATGTTTCAGCTCCTTCCAAAGATGCTCAATAGGATTTAGGTCAGGGCTCATAGAAGGCCACTTCAGAATAGTCCAATGTTTTCCTCTTAGCCATTCTTGGTTGTTTTTAGCTGTGTGTTTTGAGTCATTATCCTGTTGCAATACCCATGACCGGCGACTGAAACCAAGCTTTCTGACAATGGGCAGCACATTTCTCTCTAGAATCCCTTGATAGTCTTGAGATTTCATTGTACCCTGCACAGATTCAAGACACCCTGTGTCAGATGCAGCAAAGCAGCCCCAGAACATAAAAAAACGCAGTGATCATTTCCTTCTGAGTCCTACTGTGTGCTCAATCAGCAGTTTTCACCCATATATACAATTTTTTTTTTGTACTTGGGATAGCCCACTTAATAGTTTTAGGAGTGTGTGTTTCTGATGACACAAAGTGTGGACAACATATTGGGCACTGAAATGGCATATTTCTGTAAAAATTTCAAATGTCACTTTGTACATTAATTTTTAGGCATATCTCTTGGGCTTAAAAAGATAATACCCCCTGAGAAATTCCTTGAGGGGTATAGTTTCTAAATTGGGGTCAGTTTTTGGGGGTTTTAATTGTACTGATACTTTTAGGGTCTCTGCAAATGTGACAACGCACCCGAAAACTATTGCAGCAGAATTCACACTCCAAAAGCCAAATAGCGCTCTTTCCATTCTGAGGCCCGCCATGTTACCCATACAGCAGTTTACAACCGCATGTGGGGTATTAATGTGTTTCAGGAACAATTGTTTAATAAACTCTGGGGTGCTTCTTTTCTTCTTTCTCCTGTTCTGTTCTTTCTCCTTTCTGTGAAACAGCTGTGGCGTGAAAATGTTCACTATTACCCCTTGCTATGTTCTATGAGGGGGGTTGTTTCCTAAACCGGGTCACTTTTGGGGGTTTCCATTGCATTAGTACTTTAGTTGCTTTGCTAATGTGACATGGCACCTGAAAACTTTTCCAGCAATATCCAAAAACCAAATAGCACTTGTTCCATTCTGAGCCCGACCATGTAGCCATACAGCAGATTACGACCACATATGTGGTATTGCTGTGTTCAGGAACATTTGTTTAATATACTGTGGGGTGCTTTTTCTACTATAACCTATTGTGAAAACGAAAACTTTGGGGATAAATTGACGTTTTAGTAATTCATTTACACATCCTAATGTTTAATAAATTCTGTGAAATGGTTGTGGGGTCAAAATGCTCACTACCCCCATCTGATAAATCCTGTCAGGGGTCACTTTTGGATGGTTTCCATTGTTTTCGTGCTCTAGGGGCTCTGCAAATGAGACATGGCACCTGAAAACTATTTCATCAAAATATTATTTCCAAATGCCAAGTGTTGTTCCTTCCTTTCCATGTGTTTCCTTTAGCCCAAATATCAGTTTACACTCACATGTTGGGTATTTCTGTACTCAGGAGAAATTGAGTAACAAACTGTGAGATGCATTTTCTCATTTTTTTTTTTATATAACTGTAATTTTATTGAAAAATTTTTCATTAACAAGGAATAAAGAAAAAACAAAAAAACAATAATAATCAAACAAACAGGAAGCATTGAGGTAAATAGAGGCTATCTGCCTCCTCCCCCTTAAGCAATATGCATTTAAATTAAGCAGTGAACAAGGGAGGGGGGAATGGAGGGGTTAAGAAGACAAGGGTGGGACCAAAGGGAAGGGGGGGGGAGGGAAGGAGAGGACTAGAGATCAGAGACCCTGTGATGTACAATACATGTCCCAGGGTGCCCAAATAGCCCCAAAGGCTTCCCGTGAATTATGTAGGCCAGCAGTCAGGTATTCAAGACTCCTCACATCCTTCATTCTAGCCACAAGCTCAAGACTAGATGGCGGACTCACCTTCTTCCAGTTTCTAGCTATGAGAGTTTTAGCTGCAGTACAAAGATGCAAGAAAAGCCTGGATGACTTATTGCTCAGGTGTCTGGGGGGAAGGTTCAGGAGATAAAGAAGAGGGTCAAGAGGAACCTCTTGCAAAAAGAGAGCAGTCGTCAGAGTCCTGACCTCCCTCCAAAAACCGAGGATGAGAGGGCACGTCCAAAAGATATGGTGCAGGGTACCCACCGCAGCTCGACAGCGCCAGCACCATGGAGGAACTAATGGGTTTAAAGTATGAAGGAGAGCCGGAGTATGATACCAATGCATCAACAGCTTATACTGCGCTTCCCTAAACGTAATGCACTGAGATGATTTCTGGGCCCGAGACCATACAATCCGCCACTGTTCCTGGGAGATGGGTTTACCCACCGCCTCCTCCCATTTAAGCATATAGCGATGATTAACAGGAGAGCCTGTAGTTTGTGAGTTAAGAAGTTGGTAAATAGAGGATATAAAGCCCCTAGTGGACGTGCCTGCACGGCAAATCTTTTCAAAAGCGGTGGGGAGTGACACCTTAAGAGACCCATGGAGGGAGCGGACAAAGTGAACCACCTGCAAGTAATGGAACCATTCAGTACCTGGCAGGTTTTGATTAGCTGTAAGATGAGCAAAGGACCTGAGTTCCAAGGTTCCAGGGTCAACCATATCAGCAATCCGGTAAAGGCCAGCTTCAGACCACACTTTAGTCATGGCAGAAGTCAGGCTCTCCGGGAGAAGGGGGTTGTATAGTATGGAGACCATAGATGAGCGCGGGGACATCAGGGAGAATCTAGCACAACAGGTAGACCAGATAGATCTAGTAAACCGAATGGGGCCCAACAGGTACGAGGCAGGGGGGGGGGGGGGGGGCTAACCCACAGAAGCACGTTAGGATGCATGGGTGCCAGCCATAGCTTCTCTATCTGCACCCATCTGGTGTATGCTGGCATAGCCGCCCAGAATGGGATATGGCGTAAGTGGGCCGCCCAGTAATAATGTAACAGATGTGGGACAGCCATACCCCCAGACCCCCTATCCGCCAGCATAACAGATCTAGGTATTCGGTGTCGTTTTGCTTTCCAGATAAACTGGAAGATAGCTTTCTGTAGGTTCTGTAATTCTCCCCGAGGTATCGCGACCGGGAGCGTCTCGAAAAAATACAGTAGCTTCGGGAGGAGAGTCATCTTGACCGCAGCAATTCTCCCCAAAAGGGAGATAGGCAAGGGTTGCCATTTGTCCAATAGGGCTCTTAGCTCACAAAACAACCGCGGGTAGTTTGCCGAGTAGAGGGTCGCATAGGAGGTGGATATATGGACTCCCAGGTAGCGGATAGAGGACTCCCGCCACTGGAAATCGTAATTACTGCGGAGGAGAAGGTCCCGTGGGATGTTAAGTGGGAGTGCCTCAGTCTTTGCGGGGTTCACCTTATACCCTGAGAGATCACCATAGGTCTCCAGCGAGCGCAGCAAGTTTGGAAGGGTAGTATGAGGGGAGGTGAGAGTGAGGAGTACATCGTCCACGAAGAGAGATATCTTAAATTCCTTATCTTGGACCATGATCCCCTTGATATTAGGGTCTCGCCTAATCTTGGCCGCTAGCGGTTCAATGCAGAGGGCAAATATGATGGGTGACAGGGGGCAACCCTGCCTAGTGCCATTTCGAATAGGGAAGGAGGGCGAAGATGCATGGGGAAGCTTAATTGCTGCTGAGGGTAAGGAGTAAAGGGCCTGGATAGCTGTGAGAAACGGTCCCGTAAGCCCGAACGCCTTAAGCGTTGTATGCATAAACGACCAATTTATGCGGTCAAAAGTCTTTTCAGCGTCCAGGCTCAAGAGAAGGGCCGGGGTAGAATAATGATTGGCCACCTCCACCAAATCCACAGTCCTCCTGGTGTTGTCACCACCCTGACGACAGGGGATGAATCCCACCTGGTCCTTATGGACAAGCAGAGGGAGCCAAGCATTCAGTCTATTGGCTAAGAGTTTGGTGAAAAGTTTCAGGTCCGTGTTCAGCAAAGCAATCGGTCGGTAGTTAGCACAATCCTGCAAGTCCTTACCCGGTTTAGGGACCAATGTGAGTAGTGAAGAGAGCATAGTCGGGGGTATAGGGGAACCTGAAAGGAAGGAATTGAAGAGGGACAATAGATGAGCAGAGAGTTCACCCTGGAAAACCTTATAATAATTGTAAGTGAACCCATCTGGGCCTGGGGCTTTCCCATTTGGGAGGTCCCTCAGGACCCCTTCTAGTTCCTCCCTGGTGATGGGGGTGTTCAGGGAGGTTAAGGCTTCAGGAGGAAGGCGTGGGAGACAACAATCCTTTAAATAGTCTTCCAGTAGTGTTGAGTCATCCCCAGGGAGTAGTGCTCGTGGGGGGGGGTAAGTCATACAGCTTAGAGTAGTAAGAGTGGAACGCCAGCGCCACAGCATCAGGGTGATGTTGAAGAGTACCCGCGGGGTCACGGACAGAGTGTGGTGTGGAAGAGGCCCGATGATCCCTGAGGGTTCCTGCCAGGAGGGTATGAGATTTATTACCTCGTTCAAAAAACCTCTGACGGGTATAAAGGAGAAGTCGTTCCACATGGCGGGTCTCCAAATCACGGAGGTCCGCCCGGGCCAGGACCAAACGGCGAAGAACCCCCAGGGATGGATACGCTGCCAAAGTCGTCGTAAGGGACCGAATACGGGCTTGGAGGAGCTGTTCCTGGGCCTGTCTGTCCCTTTTAAGCCTAGAAGCCAATGCGATACAGCATCCTCTCATGACCGCCTTATGGGCTTCCCAGAGAATGGCAAGAGAGTCTACCGAGCCTAAGTTGTCCCTAAAATAATCTATCAAGTGTGTGCGCAGGGTCTCGAGGGAGGTCGGCGATTTGAGCAGTGTTTCGTTAAGACGCCAATGACATTGGCGAGTAGGCACTGGAGTCGTAGATAAGGTAACCACGACTGGGGCATGATCAGACCAGGTGAAAGGGCCAATGTTCGTGTCCCTAAGCAAACGAAGAGCGGGAGCATTTCCAAAGAAGTAGTCAATGCGGGTGTGAGTGTTATGAGGGTGAGAAAAGAAGGTGTAGGAGCGCGCCGTAGGATTGTCCACTCGCCAAAGGTCATACAAAGAGTGGGCGCGGATCAGCCTGCGGAACTCCCTTGCAAGTTGGGCCAACCTATGGGGGGTTGGGCCCTGGGGTAACGCCAGACGATCCGCCCGTTCAGAGAAGACCATGTTAAAGTCTCCCCCCACCAGCCAAGCTGATGGTGGGAGAGCGCGCAGACGGGAGAATACCCGGCGCAAGAACGGGATCTGCGCTGAATTGGGGGCATAGACATTGCATAAAACAATCGGGGCACCAAAAAGGAGCCCCTCCAAGATAACAAACCGGCCACCTGGGTCTATGTGGGAAGTCGTCACTGTAATTGGGCAGGATCGAGAAAGAAGGATAGCCACCCCAGCTCTGCGTCGATTGTGGAAGGCCGAAAAAGCTGCGGGAAAATAATGCTTAGCGAAGGCAAAAGTACCAGCGCGGTCAAAATGAGTCTCCTGAAGAAACGCCACATCCGCTCGTAAGGAGCGGAGTTCTCTAAGGACATGGCGCCTTTTAATGTTGGAACCCAGGCCCTTGACATTAATTGTCACGCACCTAACCATTGGGACCCAGGATTGGAGGACAGCGGCGGATTGCAATAAGCTCACCCATCTCACATGACGCTGGCAAGTTTCCCTCGGAGAGGCAAAAGGGCAATCCACAGACAGGAACCCAAAGTCGAGGCAGGGTCTCTAGATCAGGGAGGGGGGGGGAAAGAGAGGGAGGGAGGGAGGCAAAAGACATCCTAAATGACAAAGTAAAAATAAAAACAGTTAAACAATACTTTGTGGGCGAGGCTAAGTCACTCGACTGGGGACCAATGAGGGCAGCCAGAGGTCCAATCAGGATCAATGGCCGCACAGTCCAAGTATCCCCTTAGGGGGGAGAGCGTGGACAGGAGGTCGGAGGGGAGGCGGTGGATCCCCAACCACCAGTAAAAAGAAGGAAGGAAGGGGAGTCACCGGAACCCCACCCCCGCCCCACTCCGCTAAAACAATCCAATAATAAGCATAATAGATGAGACCCGTAGACCTAAAAAAAGAAAAAAAGAGAAGCAAACATAACATTAAGGCATGCAGATTCCAAAGCACTACCGAGAAAAAGGAGAACTTCTCAAGGGGGGGCAGCCTCCTCAGGGATCAGTCTCCAGCCGGGGCCTCCGAGTGGTCACCACCGCGGAGGATGCATGACGTCGTCTGGGCTCCAATCGTTGCCAAACCAGTGGTGGGGGAGGGGGTGGAGAGAATAGCTCCCAGTCTGTTAAATCCGGCAGGGGAACATCCAATAGGTCACAGAAGAGAGGCAAATCCGCAAAGGAGCGAAGCGTAGCGGAGCGACCATCCCTACGAGCAATGAGAGCAATCGGAAATCCCCACCGGTAAGGAATTTGGTGCTCCTGAAGAATCTGGAGGAGGGGTCGGAGATGGCGGCGTTTCTGGAGGGTGATTAGCGACAGATCCTGATAGAATTGTAGTGGAGCTCCCTGAAACTCGAAGTCTTTGAGTTTGCGCACTTTGCTCATTATAGCCTCTTTAAGGGTGAAGTCGTGGAGGCAGCAGATGACATCACGGGGTGTGGCGGAAGATCCTCTGGGTCGAAGGGCTCGATGTGCCCTATCAAACTTAATTTTGTGGGACGGGGGCTCCTGCAGTATAGTGTTGAAGACAGCCTCCAGCAGAACAGGCAGATCCTCAGATTGGTCAGCCTCTGGGAGTCCCTTGACGCGTATATTGTTGCGCCGGCCCCTGTTGTCAAGATCCTCCAAGTGGCGTTGCATGTCCCGTATAGCTGAACCCTGTTCAGTGGTAGTATCATGCAGTGAGGCAACATAGTCCCTGGTAGTGTCATGGTCATTCTCCAGCGTGTCCATTCGGTTAGCAATGGAGTGTAAATCAGTCAGGAGGGTAGCAATTTCAGATCGGAAGGATGCTGTGATTTCCGCAACCATACTTTTAAGGTCTTGTTTAGTAGTAAGTTGAGGAAGAAGGTCCGCCATGGATGATGGTGCCGAAGATGGGCCTGGAATGCAGCCTCGGGGGTACAGGACTGGAGGGGGGAGCCATAATCCTTGGGAGTGCGGGGCAGAGGAGCCCCTACGCCAGCGTCCCTCACCACGCCATCCCCCTCTGAGCCATGGAGGGGGGGGGGTGATGGGGGAAGATAGTAGCTGGGGGGCCACAGAGACCAGCTCTGTGGCCACAGGCTGCAACTCATCAGCGGTGCAGGAGGGAGCAGAGCCACTGACCTCAGAACTCCTTGAGAAGCTGGAAACATCCGGGGTCCTCTCATGCCGCTCTGCCAGGAGTGCTGGTGAAGCAGAATGTAGTTGCTGGGACATCCCAGGGTGAGGAGACTGTGGGAGTACTCGTGCTGGGGAAACTCTGGGTTGCCCAGGCGCCGACAGGGATCTCTGTTGAAGCGGCGCTCCGCTGGCTGACAGGGGGAGCGCGGGAGGAGAGAAGCTGCGCTGCGACCCCTGTGCCTGGAGAGCGGAGGAAATCCAAGATGGCCGCCCCGCAGCAGCCTGGCCCGGTAGAGAAGGCCGCTGGGCCAGAAAGGCGTCCAGGGTGGCCCCCCCAGACCTCTCCACGGGTGCTGGGGTGCCCGGGGCCACCTTCCTCGGTAAGCGCTTGCCCATACTGCGCTTGCTGAGGGGTCCACGGGTCTCAGTAGCGAGCGGAGGAGCGGAGAAGGACCTGCGCGCGTGCTACTCCATGCGCGTCCAGGCCACACCCCCCATTTTCTCATTTTAACTCTTTGTGAATGTGTTATTTTTAGGGCTAAATGGATTCAATAAAAATGAAATGTCTAATTTTCATCTCCATATTGTTTGAATTCCCATAAAATTTTAAAAGGGTTTACAAACTAACAAAATGCTGTTTTGAATTATTTGAGTGGTGCAGTTTTGAAAATTGGATAATTTATGGGGGCTTTCTAAAATATAGACCTTTTATAATCCCCTTACGCATAGTGATATGCCAACCATAGACATCAATTTTATGAATTTTCAGATGCACTATTGTTTGGAAGTAACTAGGGATGAGCGAATCGAAGCTGACAAAGTGGAATTCGATCCGGATCTCAGGAAATCTTCGAATCGCATAAATTCCGGATTTCCTCATGCTTCGATGTATCGAATCGTTTTTAACCCCATTTGGATCCTTTTAACTCAAACATGACCCTGGCAAGCAAGGGGTTGTGTCATGCTACCTGTCCCCCTTGACACCCCCTGCGGTGAATAAAAATAAAAAAAATGCTGATAATTATTATAATCACCTGTCCTGGGCTTAGCATTAACTCTGGAGCCAGTGACTGAGGTCCTGCTCCCTAGACTTCACTGGTTGGGACTGTGATTGGGCCCCAGCCGTCACGTGGAGCGTGCCGACGTAATGACACCATCACGACCCCACGTGACCGCTGAGGCCCAATCACAGGCCCCAGCAGTGATGTCTGGGGAGCAGGACTTTAGTCGCAAAGAAGAAGGAGCGAGGAGGATGCTCAGACAGCCGGATTCCCAGGAGAGGTGAAGTTAAGTGTTTATTTTTAATCACTTCCCCTGGGCCTCTGATTATTATGCTCGGGTCTGAGGGGACCCAGCATATAATAATAACAGCTCTAAGGGGGGGGGGGGGGGGGTTAATATTTTTTCTTTTTTGTCCCCATAGGGGATTGAAGCAGCGATATTCTGATTGCTGCTTCAATAGGTATACGCTGCAATACACATGTATTTCAGTCTATAGGAGGCTTATGCAGATGCATAAGCTGATGGTCTCCATTCAAGGCAGGATCAACCAGGTATGTGGAGGAGCAGCGATGGGACAGATCCGTGTTCACTGGTCAGAACCGGGCTGCCAAATAGGAGCAGCGGTACCCCCCGGAAAACATCGCCGGGGGAGGGAGGGGGCAATGGGGACCCCAATATATAATAAAACCCCTGAGATGCCGCCGTCATCTTTGACCACGGCATCTGAGGGGATAACACCCGCAATCGAGGCTCAGCTCAATTGGGGGTGTTAGAGGACAGTGTCAGCCGTTACATATGTCTGACTACCACAAATAAGGGAGTTTCTGTGTGCGCACTATGCTTCTGCCGTGGCTTGCGGGAAGTCCTTCCCAGCAGTGCCTTACTATTAGGGCAGATGTCCTGAAGGGGTTAACGTGATTCGCCGCAAATTAATTCAAATCGAATTGTTTTGGAAACTTCGGAGAATCGGTCGAATCGAATTTTTGAAAAATTTGCTCATCTCTAGAAGTAAAATAACAAGCAAGGTGGGACTCAGCAGTTAGTGATTCATCAGAGGAAGAGAAAACATTTAGCTTTTCGACAGTAGGTCCTTATAGATTAATGCATGTTTTTTTTTTTCATAATCTAAGAGTATTATCTAAGAATAATAGCCAAGCCAGAAAAACTTAATCATTGTTTTTCATCAGTGCAGGGCATGCATGTTTCTTTACAGTCTCTCCCTAATGAGATACAGTACTCCTTCTGACCCACGTCTTAACCTTCCGCACAGCAGGCCAGCATCCTGTGCTGCTCTGATTAGAGGCATCAACCTTAATAGCTTTCTGCTGATGGGACCCCTTTTTTGGGAGGAGGAATTACCTTGCCCCTGGCTGCTATTTCTAGCTTATGCTTTTAAATTGCTTTGAAAACCATACATTAATCTATAGGGAGCTGCCTTCCAAAACATGGTGCTAGAGCTCATTGCTCTTTTCCGCCAATAAGGTCTTATTTGCATTTTCCCTCCCCAGAATTCATAGTATGACATGCATGGTCTAATAATTTCCTGTACAGTTTCTCCAACTCAGTTTTTTCTGCACAAAACTTTTTTCTGAAGTGTGTGTGGCCTCAGCCTTAACCCCTTCACACATTCTCACATACGTGTACGTGGGAGAATGTGGTTAGTTACTGCATCCCCACGTACAGGTAGATGACGTTGATCGAGCTGGCTCAGGAGCAATGACTGTGCGATCACAGTAGGAGCCCAGCTGTATCTGACAGCCATGTTCACCCTGCAACAGCAGGGACCGGTGATAACACCGATCCCCGCTGTTTTACCCTTATGATGCCGCGATCAATAGCGACCGCGGAATCTTAAGTGTTTCTTAGCGACACTGAATGTCGCGGGTGGCATCGGGAGCGGGTGCTTGCTGTAACTGACAGATAACACCCTGCTCCTTAACCTTTTTAACCCCTTGGATGCCATGGTTAAACATGACCGTCTGCATAGACTGACTTCCTCTATAGACTGCACTACATGTGTCTTGCAATCTATATTGCTGAATCAGCGATCAGAGCATCGCTGGTTCAGGTGTCCTAGTGGGACATATAAAATAGTAAAAAAAAAAAAAAAAAAAAGTAAAGTGTATGAAAAAAATAATTAATAAAGCAAGGAAATAATAATTTTTCGCCATCTTATAAAAAGTGATTAAAAGTTCATATGTACCCCAAAACCGTACCAATGAAAAGCACAGATCGTCCCGCAAAAAAAAAAGCCCTCAACCAACTGTATCTACCGAAAAAAAAATTGCTACACATCTTAGAAGGTGGCGATGCAAGAATTGATTTCTTTCCCCAAATGGGTTTTTGTTCTGCAAAACTAGTAACGCATATAAAAAACAATATAATTGAGGTATCGCCGTAATCGTACCGACCCGCAGAATAAAGGCAACATGTTACTTATGTTGTACGCTGTGTAGAAAAAAAAAATTAAAATAAGTTATAGGCACCCAAAAATGGTGTCATTACATAATGCATCTCATACCGCAAACAACAAGCCCTCATATGGCTAAATCACCAGAAAAATAAAAAAAATATAGCTTGTACAATGTGAAGACAAAAACCCCAAAAATCATTAAAACAAAACTGGCTGCGGCAGGAAGGGAATGTTTTTTTTAGCAGTGCGAGCATATATCAGGGGACACCCAACATTTAGAGCTTACAAGGTAGAATAAACCAGAACTGACCCCCAGAGTGACCCCCCCAATCATAGGAGCTACTGGAGATATAGTAGAGAATTTAGTGTTCCCAATGTACTTCGCACAGCTTACATATTCACTCTTTACCATCCGCTGTGCATTCACGTCTGGGATAAAAAAGTGCACTACACCCCTTGATAAATTCTTTGAGGGGTGCAGTTTTCAAAGTGGGATAATTCCATAGGGGATTCCACTTTACTGGTACTTTAGAGGCTCTGCAAACATGACATGGCGTACAGATACTAAACCTCTAAATATACACTTCAAAAGCCACATAGCGCTCCCTCATATCTGTGCCCTGCTGTGCGCCCAAACTGCAGTTTATGCCCACATGAATGACACTGGTGTTCCCAGAATAACGTACTTAATGTCATATGTGTGGGTATAAACTGCTATTTGGGCACAGAAGGGAAGGAGCGCTATTTTGGTTTTTGGAGCACAGATGGTTTGGTTTTTGGACGTCATGACACTTTTTCAGAATTGCTGAAACACAAGTAAAGTGGAATTCCCTGACATGTGACCCCATTTTGAAAACTACACCCCTGAAGGAATTTATCCAGGGCTACATTGAACATTTTTAACCCCCAAGTGTTGCATTAATTAACTTTCCAAAAATGAATACGCAGCTGATGGTGATAGGAGAAAATGACAATTTTTCCAGGAATACGTAATTTCAATGTTGTAATATGTTGTGCCCGGCTTGTATCAGAGACGAATGCTCCAAAAGCTGTTGTGCCCGGGATACCCGCTTAACAGTTTTTGGAGTGTGTGTCTCTACTGACATAAGCTGGGTACAACATATCGGGCACTGAAATGGTGTATCTATGGAAAAATTGCAATTATCAGCTCCGCATTCATTTCTGGAAATTAAATTAATGCAAAATTCAAGGGTTAAAAATGCTCGCTGCCCCACTTTATACATCCCTTGGGTGGTGTAGTTTTCAAAGTGGAGTTATGTGTCTGTGGGTTCTACTTTACTGCCAATTCAGGGGCTCTGCAAAAGTGGCATAACGTCCAAAAACCAAGCTGTACTTCAAAAACCAAAACAGCGCTCCTTACCTTCTGTGCCCAAACAGCAGTTTATACCCACATATGACTTTAAGTATGCAACAGTGTCATACATGTGGGCATAAACTGCCGTTTCGGCACACAGGAGGCCGCAGATGTCAAGGAGTGTTGTGTGTTTTGGACTGCTGATTTAGATGTTGGTTTTTGGACGCCGTGTCACATTTGTAGAGACTCTAAAAATACCCCTACAAAATGGGGTCACTTCTTGGGGAATTCCAGTTTACTGCCATCTTCAGGGCTCTGCAAAAACATGACGTCCAGAAAATCTCTCTTAATCTGTGCTCTAAAAGCTAAAAAGCGTAGTGCTCCTTCTCTTCTAAGCCCTGCTGTGTGCCCAAGCAGCAGTTTACACCCACATATACAACTTCTTTCTACCTGGGATAGCCCACTTAATAGTCTTATGAGTGCATGTCTCTGATGACACAAACTGGGCACAACGTATTGGGCACCGAAATGGAATATTTCTTTAAAAATTTCAATTTTCACTTTGTACATTAATTTTCAAGAAGCACTCTGGGGCTCAAAATGATAATTCCCCTTAATAAATTCCTTGAGGGGTGTAGTTTGTAAAATGAGGTTACTTTTTGGGATTTTCCATTGTATTGGTACTTTAGGGGCTCTGCAAATGCGACATGGCACCTGAAATCTATTGCAGCAAAATCTGCCCTCCAAAAGCCAAATAGCGCTCTTTCCTTTCCAAGCCCCACCATATACCCATACAGCAATTTACAACCACACATGGGTTGCTGCCGTGTTTTGAGAAATTGTGTAACAAACTTTGGGGAGCTTTTTCTCCTTTATTGTATTGTGAAAATTAAAAATTTGGGACTAAATTGACATTTTATTAGAAAAATTGTAATTTTTCATTTTCACCTCCCACTGTTAATAAAATCTGTTAAACAGCTGTAGGGTCAAACTGCTCATTATATCCTTTGATATGTTCTGTGAGGGGTGTAATTTCCAAAACGGGGTCATTTTTTGGGGTTTCCATTGTATTGGTGCTGTAGGGGCTCTGTAAATGCGACATGGCACCCAAAAACTATTCCAGCAAAATCTGCTCTCGAAAAGCCAAATAGCGCTCTCTCCATTCCAAGCCCCACCATGTACCCATACAGCAGAGCAGATTGTCAACATATGGGGTATTGCCATGTTCAGGAGAAATTGTTTAACAAACTGTGGGTGGCTTTTTCTCTTTTGACACCTTTTGAAAATGAAAATTTTAGGGATAAAGCGACATTTTAGTAATTTTTTATTTACACATCCCAATGTTAATAAAATCTGTGAAAAGGCTGTTGGGCCAAAATGCTCACTATACCGCTTGATAAATTCTGAGAGGGGTGTAGTTTCCAAAATTGGGTCACTTTTAGAGGGTTTCCATTGTCTTGGTACTCTTAGGGCTCTGCAAATGAGACATGGCACTGAAAACTATTCAAGCAAAATCTGCTTTTCAAACGTCCAGTGTCGCTCTTTCCCTTCTGTGAACTGCCGAATGCCCAAAGATCAGTTTACATCCACATGTGGAGTGTTTCTGTGCTCGAGAGAAATTGCATAACAAACTGTGAGATGCATTTTCTCCTTTAACCCTTTGTGAATGTGTTAATTTTAGGGTAAAATGAATGTATTATTGAAAAAAAAAATAAATGTCTAAATATCACCTCCATATTGTTTTAATACCCGTGAAATGCTTAAAGGGTTAACAAACTTCCCAAATGCTGTTTTGAATTATATGAGGAATGCAGTTTTGAAAATTGGGTTATTCATGAGGGTTTCTAATATATAGGCCTTTATAATCCCCTTCAGAACTGAAGCGGTCCCTAAAAAAATTAGTTTGGGAAATTTTCTTGTAAATCTGGAAAATCGCTGTTACACTTGTAAGCTTTATAATGTCCAAAATAAATTAAATGACAATTACAAGATGATGCTAATATGTAGCAGAGCTATGGTAGATAATATTTATTAACGTATTTTGGTGGCATGACTATCTGTTTGAAAAGCAGAGCATTTAACATTTTGAAAATTGTGATTTTTTTTTTTTTTTTTTCCCCTCCAAATTTCCATCAAACTTGCTATTATTTTTTTATTTTTTTTTATAAATAAATACAAAAATATTGATCAATGTTTACCACTAACATGAAGTACAATGTCTCATGAGAAAACAATCTCAAAACAACTTGTGTAAGTTAAAATGTCTTAAAGTTATTGCCATATAAAGTGACATATGTCAGTTTTGAAAAATGAGGCCTGGTCCTTAACGCACCTTCGGGTTCAGACCCGAAGGGGTTAAAGGGGATTTTCAAGCTTTAAATATTGATGACCTATTCTTAAGATATGTCATCAATATCATGTCAGTGATGAAACCAACACCTGACACTCCCGCTGATCAGTTCTGTTTAGTATCCAGTGGCATTGGATCTATACAGTCAATAGTGCCAAAAGAACAGCTCTGTTCTGTTAACACTGCGTAGTGGATTGGCTATTAATTTCAAAAGCTTGGAAAAAAAAAAAACTTATAAAATGCATGTGTGATTTTGTCCTAAAGAAATGTTATCGTTTTTTCAAAATTGTTTTAGAAACTTTAACTTGATATGCATTCTAAGAAGTAGTGGTTTATATTTTTGTAGGTGTTATACGTAATGGAGTTGCATCAAGATCAGGAAAATGGAAAAGCTTCTTTCACCTCAATTTCTGAATTTTTGCTTACTCATCCTGTTTTGAGTTTTGGAATCCAAGACGTAAGCCGTTGCCATATTCAACATGCAGAAGTTCTCCCTTCAGAAGTAGAAAGTGACAATGTCAGTGGAGGTGTGTATGTTCTCTTTTTGCTTTATTTAACTTCTAATCAAGATGTTAATTTCAGACATTTTACATGAAAAGCGGCTCAAGGCTCTTTAACACATTTACATATAGGAATGGATTCTCATCAAACCTGATAACATTTCACATGCAGTGCATGTGATGGGATATTTCTCATCCCATCAGCCCCTGTGTAATATGATTGCAGGCTTCTTATAGGTTGCTTTAGCAGCCAGGGGCTTAACACTGGCCCCCAGGTCTGCAATTTTAAAACACCTGCATATAAATTATTTGAACAAACCATTGCTTGCATCATTAGTACAGTGTGTGTACATAAGGATTAACACTGTTTTCATTGTAAGTCTTAGATTGCAAACAAAAAAAAAAAAAACTGCAACCATTTTCAAGAATTAAGTTAGTCGTATTGTCATACTAATGAAGACAAGGGAGTTGATTAAGAATTTGCGCCACTATTTTGGCAAAATAAGTCACAAACAGCAACTGTTAATTATTTCTAAATAGTCACAAGTTGCGTTTTTTTCGTCACTTTCCAAAAAGTGAGAGGAATGGGGTTTTGCCAACCACTGCATGAGATTGACTAACATTGTTGCTACTTTTCTGGTTTAAATGTCTAGCATTCATCAATACACTCCAGTATTGATGAATCTACCCCACAGTATTTCGAGGTGTCTCTGTACTGTAAAATCAGTTAAATTCACATAGTCAAAAAGAGCAGTCAGTGCAGTCCAACTTAAGGTTTTACCATATATAGATTTAGAATTCTTTTCAAATATTTATGCAAATATAAATAAGCATTTTGCATAATTGTAAAGATCTTTCTCTAACCATCTTAGTAGTGAGCTCTGACTAGTCTTTTCTCGTAATAAATTGACAAAAGATTATGAATGCAGGAACTTTCTATGGTCTGATACGTGTCAGAAACCCAGCCAATGACTTCGTTGTTGTGGACAATATATCAGACAGCGACACTACATGTATTCATTGGCAACTGATCATGGCAAGACTTGTCACCAATATGATGATTGGAGAATATATTATGGGTATTTTTATTGTTTAAAACCCTTTTAAGGGATGCTCTTACAGTGGTTCCTTCGTGTGAACATACCCTTGATATGGGGCATAAAACAATATAGCCTTGCCACTTCCCTTATAAAAGAACGCTAATCAATTCTTTATTCCTTATTTTAAAAAAAACAAAAAAAAAAACCTAAAAAATAAAATGACATCTTAACACATCAGTTTTGCATTAAACACATCTAATCCTGTCAAAATGTTATTGATATGCTATCACTATATTTCAATTATCTATTCTGTCATCCAATATAAAGTAAAATCTATTTATTTCATATTCTCCTAATAGAGACTCTCATATGAATAAAATGGCACAACAAATGCAGGTTAATTGGCACCTTGCCTCTAGCATATTAAGAGTTAGCTCCCTAGTACTGCATGTCAAACTTTCAAAGAAGTGCTGTAACATGTCTTTGAATATGTGCATTAACAGTGAGTCTCTTAAAAGGAGAGGACCGTAGTTGTTTTACAGGTTGAATAAATAGGTTTGTTTGCATTCAGTTGCAATTTGACAAACGTACATGGGACTGGGACCACTGCAACTAGATCAGGGCCCAAAATATATAACCCGTATGCCAATTAGTACAGAACAACAACATAAATACAAGCACACATCCTACACTACACATTACATCCCTGCAATGCATCATCATTCTGATAAAGCTAAATGCATCAATCAATAAAACAGGCAAGTGACAAAGGTTGGGGGAGTGGAAAAATAGGGGAACCACAGTCTCAAAGTTGTTTTGAAAGAATGACACGCCATGGGTAGGAGGGGATATCAATGTTATTGTTCACTGACATCCAGACAGTCCATTACGGAATAGTCTCTGAACAGGCTCTAGACCAGCATGTAGCCGTACGGGACAGACTACCTTTCCTAGTTCATAACAAAGTATTTTCTGCAAGCAACAAAGTGTCCTTTAACACAGTTCAAAAAGTGTCAGACTTCCTACATAGCTCTAAATCTCTGTGTCTGAGTAAAGTCCATAGAGCACCGCAGTGTACTCCATGCTGCTGCTGGGAATCAAGTCTGCGTTCATATTCCAGGAGATTCATAAGGGCCTGTGCAAACTGGCACTCCCAGAAGAGGTGCCATGGGTATTTCCTGAATGAATGGGCACCTTGAGCAGTACTTGCATGACCATAGACGGTGACAGCAAGAAAATTCTTTGGGACAGACCACCCTGACTAGACATCTATGCCAAATCTTTGTACTCGTTGATTAACCTGCTAGAGGCTACGTTCACTGAGCTGCTTTACAGGGTTTTTGCCCCTCTTCAACACAGATCTAGCTTGCTATTTAGGTGGGAATTATGGGGAAATGCTAATCAGTTCTCCATAACAAAAGTAAAAGGAGAAACATGCCTCTTAGAAACTTAGGGCAACATCTAATTGGCTTGCACAATCTTTATAAAAAATAGTTGAGTCACATTATTATGACCACCAGTTAATATCCAGAGTAACCGCGGTGTGTAGCAAGGACAGCAGCTAGACTGGTTGGAAGTGACTTAGTAAGGTGCTGGCAGGTTGTTTCAAGTATCTGGAGCCACTCTGACTGTAGTGTATCCGACTTCTGGTATGATCCATAGAGCGTACACAATAATTGAGGTTGTTCCACAGATGCTCATTTGGGTTTAAGTCTGGGAATTTTGGGGCCAGGGAAGTGCTTGGAAGTCTTGGTCGTGCTCTTCCAAGCACGGTCATTCATTTCTAGTTGTGGGGTATGTTGCATGGGTGTATGATCTGTAAGGATGAATTCATACCCAAAACAGTTCAGAATGCCTTTAACATAGATGAATGGGCCCAGAGAATGTCAGTAGGGTGGGTGTTCTCTGATGTTTCTCGTCTGATGCATCAAAGTCCGTCCATTTGATGAAGTTGAAAAAGAATTATTAGGGAAGACAAACCTTTCCCAGTCAATGGTGGTCCAATACTGCTGTTCAAATTAAAGCATTTTTTTCTGATGCACCTTTAAGTATAGATATATTGATCAACCTTCTGCTTCACTGAACTGTAGTTTTAGACATTTCTGGTAGCCACCTGGTTCTCTTTCATGGTGAGCTGCAAAACTGTAGTACATCAGTTGGCCCTTGCACTCAACTTTTTATCCAACATCACCTGTCACATCAATGGCACATAGTGCTCCAGTTTCTTTGTTGATTATTCTCAATGGTGCCATTTTTACACTCAAGATACACTTTCACCACCGCAGTGCATGAACAGTTCACAAACTGCGCTGTTTGAGAAATACTGCCATCTTTGACAACCCAATAATCACCCCTTTTTGCAGCTCTTAACATGTATCACTTGTTATGGATAAAAAGGGGTGTCACGCACCAATATACCCATCAAGCCAGTTCACAACACATTACTTCCCTTGTGGGCTACACACTGCCGATTGTAGACAGTAGTAGATGGTCATAATATGAGACTTGACTATGTATAATTTCTACTGTTGTATTACACAATGAAACATAATACATTTAATTTACAGTGATGTTACTAACAATGAAAACCACAAGAAACATATACAATAATCTAATCATATATTATCTTTATACTTTGTGACCATGTATATTAATAAGTAGAAAAAAATTGGTGAGAAAGAGATGATCAATCCAAAAAGGATGAGTTTCAAATTTAGTATTTAAGTCCATTGTAGTGACTTAATACTGAATTACTCTCTGTTAAATGTTTTTTTTTTCTCTTATCCACCTCCCATCGAGGAAATATTACTTAACACCCCATCATTTTAAACTCTTTGGGCAGCAGTTATGATTTTTGTTAAAATGTAAGGAAAAACTGTGGTTCTGATCATAGTTTCATATTGTGCATATGCTCCCTTGTTGCAGTTTTCAATTTTCTATGGGTTCTCACTATGGAGTGGAAGCTACATTGGCTGGCATTCCCTTCTGTCTCACAAGTGGTTTCCACTTTATGCTCTTGGCCATTTGAATCGGCTCTGCCTGAACTCAAAGTGGCTCTGGCGGCCATTTTTGTTTAGATTCTTACACCAGTGTACTCCAGAAAAATGGCCGACGGCGCAAGAAGCAAATGCAGAGATGAACAGAAGATGATGCAGGGGGCGTGAAAAAGCAGCTCTGGAGGCGTGTTGCGGTGTTCAAGCGGAGTGCTCGGAGCACAGGGGGAACGCCCCTGGTGCTCCCTGAGCATAATTTACATATAAGAATAAGATGTTTTTTTGGACAAACAGCAGCAAGGGGAAGAAAAGTAAAGGAAGGAGTAGAATAACCTTTATAAAGGCTATTCCAACCACTGCTTCAGTTAAAAACATGTTTCCCCAATGATAGAATCCCTTTAAGTGTGTATTTCAATATATTGCCATGTGAATGGTCAAAGTTATTCCAAGGAGCATTAGCACTAGGGTTAACCTCAGGATATAGCACCGCCAACAGGCAGAGTCCCATATACTAGGGTTCCATATGCAAAATTATAGCGCACCCTGGGTAGACCAACTCATAGCTGAATTATTCTAATTTTCTCACACCCGTAAGAGAGATATCAATAGTCGACTGGATATCACCCATAGACCAACATATAGATAATAAAAATGTGTAAGGGTAATTTCACATATATCAGTTGCATCAGCATCAGTTTTTTTTGTCCCTTAGTCACTGCAACTGATGCCAAAACTGATGTGAAAATGCATCAGTTGTCATCAGGCTTTTTTACAAATTTCTACTCCAAAACCATAAGCTGTCATCAGTTTTTGCCATGATGGTCCACAAGGCATGATGGGCTGCCGAGGCCAATAGAGTAGGGGTACTCATCTACTTTTAGTGAATTTCCATAGGCCAGGATCCGCCATCAAGTAAAGGTCCAAGCTGAACATGTCCAATATTTACGGTATTTTTCGGACAGAAAGATACGTCTGAGTATAAGACGCATCCCAGGTTTAAACAAGAAAAATAAGGATTAGGTTGGGGGTGAATAACGTGGCATTATACTGTGCGGGTAGTGACTAAAGTGGCATTACACTGTGGGGGGCACTAACGTGGCATTATAGTGTCTGGGGGCATTAAGGAACATTATATTGTGGGTACTGACATTAGTGCTCCCACACAGTAAAATACCCCATTATTGATCCTTCTCATTTTATGCTCTTTAGCAGGGCTGTTTTAACACATTGGTGGGTTCAGTGCAATGGTTTCATAAGTGCCCCACCCCCATCACGACCACTTAGGAATACCCGACTTGCACAAATTATAATGTCCCATTAGAGGCCCTAACACAGTATAATGCCTCCCTAGTGGCGCCTAACAATATAATGTCTCCCTCCAGCTATCCCCAGGTTAACCCTTTCACACGGGTTTTCAGATTTTTTTTTCTCTGTTGTCTGCTAGGGGAATTTTCACAGTTTTTAGATGGACAAATAAAACCTAAATTGCATTATTAAAAAAAATTTTACTACCCCCCCATTCCTATATATTTTCTGAAAGTAGACACCTGCAGCATTGTCAAAATGCCACTTAGTACTGTATATGAACAGACACCTTCATGCAATATTGATTTAGTGTGTGTGTTTTATAATAAAAAAATACAAATTTATGTTAGTTGCTAAAAGTGTAAACCAAACAAAAAATTATATGCACCAAACCTCCTAAAAATAAGAGTTCAACATGTCCAGAGTTCTTTCATATCACTAAGGGCTGCACCTGCAAGCACATAAAATCTTCATAAAATCACCAGAACTGGAAGGAACAAAAACCTGCTTTGAAGCTGGAAATGTTAATAAAAGTATCATCCTATAATATGTAAGGGTTATACACCGTGAAAAGCAAGTGCACCCCTAAACCCTATATATTTATTGAAAGACAACCTGAAGATTATATGTCTCAATGGGTTATCAATAACCATGTCCACCTTCATGTAACTTTGTGACAAAAAGAATTTTTTTTTTTTTTAAATGCACTAAAACATATATTGCATCTAAAACTCATTCAATTGTACATTCACACACAAAACACATAAAATAGCTGAAGGTTTACACAATTTATATATACCACAAACATAAACTACAACAAGAGCTCGTACTCTCAAAAACACTGATACAGAAGACAAGCAATATTTTGCTGTCATTAACAATGTTAAAAGTCTAAACTGCACGTAGCAAACTGACACACCAAAATCTAACTTTTTTTTTAGATTGCACAGCATACATATAAAAACACAATTTAATATTTCATATATGCAACCACCTTCATGCAACCTTGCAGCAAGCAAAAATTGCACACAAATTCTAATTTGCTAATAAAGTGCATGTTCAAGCAATCCCTTTCTCAAACTAAATGTACTTTCCAAAAACCTGTGAGGAATTCATGCATACTATATATATTTATGTATATACAGTGCCTTGCAGAAGTATTCATACTCTATGAACTTTTTCACATTTTGTCACCTTACAACCACAAACTTAAATGTATTTTCTTGAGATTTTAAGTGGCAGACCAACACAAAGTAGCAGAGAATTGTGAAGTGGAAGGAAAATGATACATGGTTTTCAAAATTTTAATCAAATAAAAACCTGCAAAGTGTAACGTGCAAAAATATTCAGCCCCCCTTTATCAATACTTTGTACAGCCACCTTTTGCTGCAATTACAGCTGCAAGTCTTTTGAGGTATGTCTCTACCAGATTTGCACATCTAGAGACTGAGATTTTTGCCCATTCTTCATTGCAAAATAGCTCAAGCTCGGCCAGATTGGATGGAGAGCATCTGTGAACAGCAATTTTCATCTCTTGCCACAGATGAACAATGGGATTTAGGTCTGGACTTTGACTGATTGGGCCATTCTAACACATGAATATTCTTTGATCTAAACCATTCCACTGTAGCTTTGGCTGTATGTTTAGTATCATTGTCTTGCTGGAAGGTGAATCTCCTTCCCAGTCTCAAGTCTTTTGCAGCCTCCAACAGGTTTTCTTCCAGGATTGCCCTGTATTTAGCTCCATCCATCTTCCCATCAACTCTGAGCAGCTTCCCTGTCCCTACTGAAGAAAAGCCTCCCCACAGCATGATGCTTGTTTGCAGTTTGCCACAAGCCATATAGGGGACACAGCAAACATTTGGAAGAAGGTGCTCTGGTCAGATGAGACCTAAGTTGAACTTTTTGCCCTAAATGGGCTATGTGTGGCAGAAAAGTAACACTGCTCATCACTCTGAAAACACCATCCCCACTTTTCAGTTTTTTTATTTTTTACAAAAGTTTAAAATATCCAATAAATTTCGTTGCACTTCACAATTGTGTCCCACTTGTTGTTGATTCTAAACCAAAAAAATAAAATTTTATATCTTTATGTTTGAAGCCTGAAATGTGGCAAAAGGTTGAAAAGTTCAAGGGGGCCAAATACTTTTGCAAGGCACTGTAGCTTTTTATCATCTGGCTGAGGCACAGATCCGGTGCCATACAGAAAACTATGGGATCCGTCCTGGCATCAGTTTCCCTCCGGCTTGTGTGCACCATACTGAGGGAAACTGACAGCTGCGCCGGATATATGTGAACACAGCTTAACTTGTAGTCTAGGGACATGAGGCTCAGAAAGACTGCATAAAGCTAATAGTTTCAATATATAGCCAAGCTTCAAATCCTAGCTGAAAGACTGCGTAAAGCTAATGGCTATGATAAACAGCCAAGCTATATCTCAACGCGTTTCCCCTGTTTAAATATTCGGGTTCATTAGGAGCTAATAAGAGGAAATTCAATCTGCAAAATCTGTTTTCAACCCCAAAATAAAGAAAATATGCAGTGATATCTGCAGTTCCCGGAGCTCTTTATAGCCAGATCTGCTCGCTAAGCTCCACCCCCTCCTTGAGTCATTGGCAAAGAGTCAATCAAATTGTTTCTGGCTCATCCTACTTCCATCCAACCCCACAGGAGGAGTGTCCGCGGTCAGTGTCAAAACATATGCACGTGGCTAGAGCAATCTAGTCACAGTATGATCGCGCTCACTCATAACATAGTGTAGCATCATGCCTCATTGATTTGTTAATTGTGGAGAAGTTAAATGTTGCTAATGCAGATGGTAGGACATTGCTAAAGACCTTACCAATGTCATTGATATGCGTTATGAGGTGCAATAAATATACCCCACTCACAAGTATGTATAACCTGGATATTTCAATAAATTATTGTATTTAATGTAGGGGGGGGCTAAAAGGAAAAATCAAATACTCGTTCACATAGTCCTTATGATAGTAATGAAATATCCAGGTTACACCTATTTTTGAGAGTGGGGTATATCTATTGTGCCCCATAACGCATATCAATGATGGGTTTAACATGGGTTTAGTGGACATCGTTATGTATGTTATGTATTAACATTATTAACATTAACATCAATAAAGGTCAAGTTTTATCTCTTAATTGAGCGAGACCATTCAAAATTTTTGGATTTATGAGGAATGGTAGATAACCCTCTGTGATTTACAATGAAAAGGAATGTCATATTTATTTTTTTACTTAATTTTTTTTTTTTTTTTTGACTCCACGTAAATAAATCAATGCACTTCACAGTCAGTTAAGGCAGATGATAGCTTCATGCTTAAACTTTCCACATTGATGGCACTGTTTATTAACTATAATAAAAGTCTTCCCGCGTTTTATTTGGCACACAACTTTCTTTGCACCTTTTCTACTGCCAAATAAAAGCATGCAGACAGTGCTGTCACCTTTAACTAGCAGAGAGTTTCCTCCTTAGGTATACCAGTTTTCTGGCGTAGAGTGATGTTTTTGAGGTGCATATTCGGCCATAACAAGCGTGTCAATAACATCCCTCTACACCAGAAAACTGGCACATAAGCCCTGATCCACATCCTTTTCATAAATGCCCAGTTCCTTGCACCAGTGGGGCCTTTTATTTAGACCAGTATACAATAAATTTGCCCTAATGTGTATGTTCACAAGCTTGGCGGTTCTTTTTGTGAAATGCCATACTTTTCAGAAATGTAGTCATACCAGCCAAATTCATTAATAAATATAATCTACCATATCTCTACTTTATGTTGGCACCATCTTATAATTGTCTTTCAATGTATTTTCAGTTTCTCCTGACCACTGAAATACCCCACATGTGGCTGTAAACTGTTTGGGCACAAGTTAGGACGACGAAGGAAAGGAGTTTGAAGAGCAGATTTTACAGCTATATTATTCAGTTGCCATGTCTCATTTGCAGAGCCCCTAAAATACCAGTACAATGGAACTCCTCAAAAAGTGACTCCATTTTGTAAACAGCCCTCAAGGAATTTATGAAAGGCTATAATGAGCATTATTACTCCACAGCTATTTCACAGGTTTTATTAAGATTGTGATGTTAATCAAACATCTCTGTAACCCAAAATATTTCATTTTCACAAGAGGTTAAAGGAGAAAAAGCACCTCACAGATCGTTAAGCAATTTCTCCTGAACACAACCATATGTGGTTGTAAACTGCTGTATGGGTACTTATAGAATTACAGAAAGGTACTTGAAATGTTGACTCTAGGGCAGCGATTCCCAGTCGGGATGGTTCCAATGGGGAAATGGTTGCATGTCCCCTTTTAACTACATCAGAATCCTTAGGACACTGGAGGACATTATTAGTTGTCTGGCAGACACTGGTAGACATTATTAGTTATCTTGGGGCCACTGATGGACATTATTAGTTGTCTGGGGGACATTTTTATTTGTCAGGGGGCCACTGGTGGACATTATTGTTGTTCTTGGGACCACTGAGGGGGACATTACTTGTCTGGGGGACATTTACTTCCCTGGGTGCTATTGGAGAACATTACTACTTGCTTGGGAGCCAGTGGGGAGCATTGTTTGGTATTTGAGGGCTACTTGGGAAGCATTATTATATGTCTGTGGACCACTAGGGAGCATGTTCTGCACGTGTTGGGTCACCAGGGATCATGATACTATGTGGAGCCACTAGTGGAGCTTGGTGATGGTAAAAGGAGACTTTTTGTATGTGCTGGGTGAAAAGTACAGGATGGTGTAGCTTTGAGGGTGCATTCACATGTTGCAGTTACAATTGCACAAAAATTGTAAAGTAAAAATGCATGCAGTTTTGATGTGGTTTTTGGTGAGGTTTTCTAAATTTACAAGTGAAACAAATTTTATGTTCCAGCTGTAATTTCAAAAACTCTGCTAAACTGTGCTTGGTAGGGCGTGACTCAAGGAAATGTTTTTTTTGTTTTTTTTTGTTTTTTACAAAGGTTCCCAGAGTTGGAAAAGATTGGGAAACACTGCTCTAGGGGTTCAAAGGGACTCTCTGTTAGAGAGAACTAGGTTCCAGAAGGTAACTGTAGACTTCACTTCTGGATTCAGCCTATCTGCTGCTTATAAAAACCTCTTTATCCATGATCGCTCAGCCAACTTGGAGTCAAAAGGCACTCAGGGCTGAGACCTGCACCCTAAGGATTCTGGGGCAAAGATTTTTGTCCAGTTCTGCTTGAAGGAAATCTAAAATTAATGTAAAGTTAGGTCCTGATAAAGGGTCTTGGGGGGGGACGGGACCCGAAAAGGCTGTGAATACATTCCATACCCTCAATATTTTTTACATCTTTCCTACTCCTGCTAGCCAAGAGGCTTGAAACTACTGAGCCAAAGGCCCCACCTTTAGAAGATTATTACCCTTTCATTCTCCAGGTTGTCAAATGAAGATTGGAAATGTGAAGATGAAACTCTGGACCCTGCAAGAGTTGGTCTATTCTGGGAGGAAGAATTCATGGTTGGTCTACTGACAGGATTTTTATCCACGTGAACCAAGGTCTCTTGGGCCCGAAAGGGGCTATAAGGACCAAGTCTGCCCTGACTTCTTTTACTTTCTTTAGAACTTTTGGTATTTGACATACCAGTCCTATTTGACATGCCCAGTCCTGGGCTAGTGCTTCTACTGCTCCTGAACTTTCTATCTTTGCATTATTCCTGGTTGCAAAGATGTCCTCCAATAGAGGACGCCATCTGACTAGGATCATCTGGAACATTTCCTGATTTAAGACCCACTCCATTTAACTGAGTGTTGAGCGACTCAAATTATCTGCCATGAAGTTCTCCTTGCCTTTCAGATGTACTGCTGTTAGGCCCGTTGCACGTGACCGTGTGCAGGCTTCCTGCCATGATTGAATCACTTTGCCGGTTATCTGTGTGCCGCCCGTGCATCGGCGGTGCTTCAGTGGCCCCATTTATTTAATGGATGGGGGCCTGGGATCCACGGCTGCAAAACCGGACTGCAGTAGGACCTGTCTTGAGTTTTGCGGCCCAGACTGTCGACCCTCACACTAATCCGTGTCACACACGGTCTTGTGTGTTGGCTGACGGAAATGAATGGGTCCGTGGGCTTTCAGGGAAAAACCCGGATGGCAAGGGACCTTGGTGACAGGAAATTTTCTTATGCCAGAAGGAAGATTTTTGTGTAGAGAAGCATGAGAGGCCGATCTTGTCACCCCTTCTTTATATATGGTACTTCAGTAGTAATGACTTCTGATTCTGTTTACATATGGTACTACAATAGTAGCAGACGGAATCTTGACATAATTACTTCTGATCTAAGGAACTGCAACTCTCAGGGCTAGCCAGACAACACACAGCTCTTTGTAGTTTAATAAAACTGTAGTGTTCTCTCTGCTTCACTTGCCCTAAAGAAATCTGGAACCAAGTTGAGCTCCTAAGGCGCAGGGGCTTGCATCTATAGTTATATTGACAGTTGAACAGGAGTTCCAAGAGACTCCTAAAGCTAAGTTGTTTTTTTTTTTGTTTGGTTTTTTTTTTCTGGCAAGTTCACCACCATAGAGTTGCTTGACTTTGGGAGCAGGACAAAAACAAGAATCCAAGGAAAGGCTGCTGCCGTTCCAACTGCTGAGAGTGTCTGTTTGAATAAGGCAGGTATGACCTCTGGGATAGATAATTCAGCATTATCATTATCCCAAGAAACATACATCATCTGGAAGGACAATTTTATTTTTGTTTTCCATCCCTTCGAGGACAGAACAGAAGTGACCACCTGGAGTTGATTCTTGAGTTGTTCTTCTGACCTGGCAATTACTAAAATGTCGTTTAGATAGGGTACTAGTAGTATGTCCTCTTATTCGGCCTTTGGCAACATTTCTGGAGCTCTTTTAGTCTGGCAAAGGGTTGGGAATGAAACAAACAATAAAACCCTAGATTTTTTTCTGAATCCGTGACCTTTCAGGGTCATGATCTTTTGAATTTTGCTTTTTGACCGAAAGAATGATTTAGGGAATTGGGAAGCCTCTCTCTTTTTAAACCTCTCAAGGACTTCATCCAGCAATGGTCCAAAAAGCAACTCTCCAGGACAAGGGAAGGCACACAATTTACCCTGCTCTCCTACTTCTCCTTTCAAATGCTTGATCCAAAGGGCTTTGAGCTGATTTTGAATAAGGTGGCTTCACTAGCTGCTAATCTAATGCAGACCACTGAGGCATCAGCAAAAAAGTCCACAGCCTTAGATCCAGGAATACATGACAGATCATGGTCTCTGGGAGATTTATCCTTGATATGATTCTCTGGTTCTCCTACGTCCTGAGTGAACGAGCTACAAAAGTTGCGGCAATAGCAAATCTAAAGCCAGCTGTGGAATGTTTTCCAGGCTGTTTGGGAACATAGATCTGTCTTTCGGTCCATGGGATCTGTTAAAGAGCCAATTCATCAAAAGGTAGTTCACAAAAGATGACACACCTTCTGAGCAGTAGTATTATCAGTCATGGAAGCCCAGTCTATATTATCCTCTTAAACACTATGTTGCCCCACATACAATACCCAACACAATACACTAGAGAAAACTTTCAGCAATCGAATTTGTTCTTCATTGGGAATGCCCATAATTATCTTTGCTTCCATTGTTTCTTCAAACAAGTCTTTGTCCTGCTGACCTGGAATGGTAACCTGTCCATTGGAAAAGAAACACTTGCTGTGGGCCTTTAACAGAAGATCAGTTTTCAAAGTGTGTTTTTTTTTTTTTCCAGCTCCTGATAACAGATAGTAAAATATATGAAACTTAGTGATTTTTATTTATTTTTTTTCTTTATATTTTGTACAGGTGCATCCAACTTTGGGGCTTCGTCCTAATCTTCTGATTCACTCTCTTCAAACTGATACTGCCTTTTTAATATTCTGGATTCTTAATATCTGGATTTTTATTTTTCAAACTGCTACTTCAATATTTTTGTATACATTTTGTATATATTTTTCAACTACTTGGGACCTAGTCCTTTACTCATTGTATCTGACACTGACAGGATCCTCTAGCTTTTTCCTCTAGGTTCAAAGTGGATCAAACTGCTCTCACCAGTAAGGCCTTGCCCCCTAAGGCTTCCTTTTCTATTATAGGAATGCTGCAAGTTGTTCTCTCTCCTCATCCTGGCTTTCTTCATTAGAAACATCGATGCCCATGTGTACAGAAAATGTACTAAAGCCATCATTGCTTCTTCTAAGACTCTTAAGAGAACGTTTAAACTTTCTAACAATTTGATAATGTTAGTAAGCAAAGCCGATTCCTCCGCCACAACATTATACACAACTGTTCTGCACCCCTCATAAAACTTAAAAGGTAGGGGGGTGGAGGGGGGTATTGAAAATTATTTTTTCAAATCTGAATTCACAGCAGATGGAAATATGTGAATATGTAAGCTTTGGTGGTGTACATTGAGTACGCCAAATTCCCCACTATTTTTGCAGCAGCTCATATGTTTGGGGGATCGTAATGGGGAGAGCACTTCTGGGGTAGTGCTTTTCCTTTGTATTCTCTAGTCCTGTGGTGTATCCTGATGTACTTTTGCACAACTTACACATTCCCCTGCTTGCCACAGTCAGTTTTCCCAAAAGATGTGGCGATTTTTGGGTTTTTTGTTGTCTCATTGTAGAATCTATATTTTTTTAGTTTTCTGGTGAGATTTGTTTTTTGTGGAATGACATGCATTTTTTTTTTTCCCCATTTTGGGGGGTAGAAGTATTGGAGGGTATAACGGCCCTCATCCTATACATATGCATGGGTTGACAGACCTGGCTTAATCGATCCAGAGGCGGTGCGAGGGAGGGCAATGAGGTACATTGTTGTTGCACTGTTGAGTTAGATGCTGCCTTTGGCATAGAGGAATTAAAATGGGTAGCATCTGCAAATGTAAAGCCCCTTCATCAGACTCCTGGAATGGGAATGTGTTGCCAGAAAATTTACCTATTTTTTATCATTTTAAGTTACACATTTTTTTTATGAATTTTGATGAGGTTTTTTTAAAAATTTTCCACATTATCTATATTTTAAAAAAAATTCTATATCCTGAAGTTTTGACTTTTGAATACAAAGCCAAATAATTTGCTGAGACTTCCTTTTTCCTGTGGAAGATTTCTTTGCAGTAGCCACCTTAATTATCAGCACACTGATAACTGCTATCATTAATATTTAGATAAGATTCAGAATTCACCAGTCACAATGGAAGATTTCAATGCTTATCAACTCCCTGCTTCGCAGTAACCTCTGCACAGGTCACAGAGAATGCCTAGAAAACTCTTCCATAGAAATCAGTAGGGTCTGCTCCTGATCATTGTGTCTATAGCCCATGGCCCATCTCCAGGAGAGAGGAAATCAAAAGCTATTATAGGCTTAGTGGCATAAGTTGGAATTGCAGGATGATTGATTTTTTTTTAATCTAGAGAATAGCATGGAGAACTAAAAACCTCATCACCAAAAAATTCTTAAAAAAATATTTTAATATACAATCGTGATTTAGACAATGGTGACCCTCTCCCTTTTAATATGACACCTATTAAATCCTATTGTTAGGCCATCAGGGTAGTTTGTCACTTGGAACTGATTGTAGAGTGCATTGCTTCCTGTGTGCTCTGGTTCGGCATTTTGTAGATGATATAAGCATCTACAAAAGAAGGAACTAGCGGCATTGATCTAAGGGAAGTACAAAAGGAGCTGAGGCATCAAATCAGTCAGGGAAAAGCCAGTTATAAGGAAAAATATGGAAAAGCAAATGGAAAGAAAAGACATAAGGGGGGTCTGGTAGGGGCTTAAGTCAATTTCGGGTCTTAAACAGTCTGTCTGCCAGATTGAGGCAGATGTTAATTGGCTTAATGAACTAAACCTATTCTTCAACAGATTTAATCACACACCAGCTCCTCCCACCCCAGCATGTCCTTCAGTTCCCCCCACCACAATGACTTCACTCCATGCGGCTACTTCCCAACAGACCAGTAAATCCAGAAATCCGTCTTTATCTGACCACAGTCTGACCTTCACACGGGCCCAGGTGAGGAAGGAGATGAAAAAGATCAAGACGAGGAAAGCCGCAGGGCCAGATGACATCAGTGCAAGGCTAATTAAGACTTGTGGGAACCAGCTGTGTGGTATAATTACATATATGTATAATATGAGCCTGAGGCAGGAAATAGGAACTATAGTCCCTGAATTATGGAAATCTTCTTGTGTGGTACCAGTTCCAAAGAAACCTCAACCTATGGACCTCAACGACTACAGACCTGTAGCACTGACATCCCACTTGATGAAGATCTTAGAGAGATTGGTTCTCACACATCTCCGCCCTCTAGTGAGCCCCGCTATGGACCCTCTCCAGTTTGCTTATCGGCCAGGCATTGGGGTAGATGATGCCATCATCCACCTTCTGCACAGGGCTCTGTCTCACCTGGAGACACCAGGGAACACGGTGAGAATAATGTTCTTTGATTTCTCCAGTGCTTTTAACACCATACAGCCCAGGCTACTGAGAGACAAGCTGGGCCTTGCTGGAGTGGACCACCACCTCTCCAACTGGATCCTAGACTACCTCACAAATCGACCTCAATACCTGAGAGCCCGAGACTGTGTGTCAGATACCGTGATCTGTAATACGGGGGGCACCTCAGGGTACGGTTCTCGCCCCTTTCATTTTCACACTGTACACTGCAGATTTTAGGTGCAACTCATCTAGCTGCCAGAAGTATTCTGACGACTCTGCAATAGTAGGTCTCATCACAGACGATGATGACAAGGGAGTACAGAGAACTGAACCGGGATTTTGTGGACTGGTGCCAGCGGAACCACCTGAAGATTAACGTGGAGAAGACCAAGGAGATGGTGGTGGACTTCCGTAAATGCAGTTGCCCTCCTAAACCTGTGGACATCCTGGGGACGGGCATAGAGATTGTGAACACCTATAAGTACCTGGGTTTGCTCCTTAATAATAAGCTGGACTGGGCAGATCATATGGAGGTCCTATACAGGAAGGGCCACAGCAGGCTCTACCTGCTTAGGAAGCTGAGAGCCTTTGGAATCCGGGGGGCACTTCTTAGGACTTTCTTCAACTTGGTGGTGGCATCAGCCATCTTCTTTGGAGTGGCCTGCTGGGTGAGCAGTATATCAACCAGGGACAGAAATAAACTTGACAAGCTGATTAGAAGGGCCAGCTCTGTCCTGGGGAGCCCACTGGACCCTGTGAAGGTGGTGGGTGACAAAAGGATACTGTCCGTGGTGAGCTCCATGCGGAAGGTGGTGTCCCATCCCATGCATGAGACTGTGATAGCACTGGGCAGTACTGTCAGTGACCGACTGCTCCACCCTAAGTGTGAGAAGGAGCGATATTCGTAGTCTTTCCTCCCCACCGCGGTTAGGCTGTACAACCAACACCGACCTAAGCGGAGATCAATACACACAGAGAACTGAAATATCTTTCTGCCTGTTAAATCCCCCCACCCCTCCTCTGCTACTTCCTATCTGTCTGTCTACTATCAATGTAATGCCTCTTACTTTGGAACATTCCTGTACATTTTGTATTTGAATCAGCTTATCTTATCTTTGCTGCTGTAACACACTGAATTTCCCCATTGTGGGACTATTAACCCCTTAACGACCTCTGACGTACTATTACGTTCTGGGCGCTAGGTACTTCGCGCACCAGGGCGTAATACTACGCCCGAGGCCCGCCGTCCGCTCACTATCTGAGCGGGCGGTATCGGAACCGGGTGTTAGCTGTATCTGACAGCTAACACCCTGCTCCATAACCCCCGGTCGGAACTGAGTTCCGATCGGCAGTTTTAACCCCTTGGATGCCATGTCATGTTTGACCGCGGCATCCAAGGGGTTCCGCCGGCTTGCTGCCCCCCCCCCGGCACCCCCCGCAGCGAGATCGGGGGGTGCCGATATCTCTAATCTGCAGCCTGCGGTCTGCCCAGTACCTGGTTGATCCTGCCGAGACCTCAGGAAGTCAACGCTGTGTTTCCATAGCGCTGACTTCCTGTATAGGCTGCAAGACACGTGTATGCTCGTGTCTTGCAATCTATAGTACTGAGCCAGAAATCAAAGCATCTCTGGGTCAGGTGTCCTAATGGGACACAAGAAAAAGTGAAAAAAAAAATAATGTATGTGAAAAAAATTAATAAAAGAATAAAGCCCCAAAAATTCCTTTTTCCTATATAAAATGAATTATATAAAAAATAAACTTAAAAATTAATAAAAACAATACATATTTGGTATCGTTGTGTCCGTAACAACCTGTACAATAAAACTGAAACCATATTTAATGTACACAGTGAAAGTCGGGGAAAAAAAAACGGAAAAAACCAGCCAAAAGTAATGATTTTTCGCCATCTCACCTTACAAAATATGCCATAAAAAGTGATCAAAAAGTCATATGTACCCCAAAACAGTACCAATAAAAAGCACAGGTTGTCCCGCAAAAAATAAGCCCTAAACCAACTCTCTAAACTGAAAAATAAAAATGCTACGCATCTTAGAAGATGGTGATGCAAAAAAAAATTGATTGATGTCCCCAAATGGGTTTTTGTTCTGCAAAATTGGTATTGCATAAAAAAACAGTATAAATGAGGTATCGCCGTAATCGTACCGACCTGCAGAATAAAGATAACATGTTACTTACGCTCTACGCTGCATGGTGAAAAATGTAAAAGATAAAACGCAGTGCCAGAATTGATGGGGTTGTTTTTTAATCCACCAAGAAAGAGTTAATGAAATTTATTTAATAAGTTGTAAGCACCTAAAAATGTCATTAAAAAAATACATCTCACCCTGCAAACAACAAGCCCTCATATGGCTACATCACCAGAGAAGTAAAGAAAATATAGCTCGTACAATGTGAAGACAAAAACCCCAAAAATCGCCAAATCATTAGAGCATAACTGGCTGCGGCAGGAAGGGAATGTATAAGCTGTGCGAGCGTATATTAGGGTACACCCCAGGTTTAGAGCTTACGAGGGATAATAAACCAGAAGTGACCCCCAGTGACCTCCCCAATAATAGGAACTACTGGGGAAATAGTAGGGAATTTAGTGTACCCAATGTACTACGCACATATTCATTCACTTTTCCCCATCCGCTGTGCAGTCACGTCTGGGATACTAATGCTCACTACACCTCTTGATAAATTCTTTGAGGGGTGCAGTTTTCAAAATGGGGTCATTCCCTAGGGGATTCCACTTTACTGGTACTTTAGAGGATCTGCAAACATGACATGGCATTCAGATCCCAAACATCTGAATCTGCGCTCCAAAAGCCACATAGCGCACCTTCCCTTCTGTGCCCTACTGTGTGCCCAAACCGCAGTTTATACCCACATGTATGACACTGGTGTACCCAGGATAAGGTACTTAATGTCATATATGGGTATAAACTCCTGTTTGGGCACAGCCGGGCACAGAAGGGAAGGAGTGCTATTTGGTTATTGGAGCACAGACTTGGACGGTTTGGTTTTTGGACGCCATGGCACTTTTGCAGAGCTGAAATGCCAGTACAGTGGAATCCCCTGACATGTCACCCCATTTTGGAAACTGCACCCCTGAATGAATTTATCCAGGGGTACAGTGAGCATTTTTAACCCCCAAGTGTTGCTATAATTTATTATCCGTAAATGAATACGCAGCTGATGATGAAAGGTGAAAATGACAATTATTCCAGGAATACATCATTTCAGTGCGTAATATGTTGTGCCCGGCTTGTATCAGAGATGAACGCTCCAAAAGCTGTTGTGCCCGGGATCCCCACTCACCAGTTTTTGGAGTGTGTGTCTGTGCAGACTTAAACTGGGCACAACATATTGGGCACTGAAATGGCGTATCTATAGAAAAATTTCATTTTTAACTTTTCATTATCAGCTGCACATTCATTTCTGGAAATTAAAAGAATGCAACACTTAAGGGTTAATAATGCTCGCTACCCCACTTGATAAATCCCTTGAAGGGTATAGTTTCCAAAATGAGGTGACATGTCTGCGGATTCCACTTAACTGACAATTCATGGGCTCTGCAAAAGTAGCATGGTGTCCAAAAAGCAAACTGTGCTCTAAAAACCAAAATAGCGCTCTTTCCCTTCTGTGCCTGGCTGTGCCCAAACAGCAGTTTATACCCACATATGACATTAAGTACGTTATCCTGGGTACACCAGTGTCATTCATGTGGGCATAAACTGTCATTTGGGCACACAGCAGGGCGCAAATGTGAAGGAGCGCTATGTGCTTTTGGAGCGCATATTTAGATTGTTGTTTTTTTAGACGCCATGTCACATTTGCAGAGACCCTAAAATTGCCCCTACAAAATGGGGTCACTTCTTAGGGAGTTCCAATTTACTGGCACCTCCAGGGCTCTGCAAAAACAACATGGAGACCAGAAAGTCCCTCTAAATCTGTACTCCAAAAGCTAAAAAAAACCACAGTGCTCCTTCCCTTCTGAGCCCTGCTGTGTGCCCAAGCAGCAGTTTTTACCCACATATATAATTTTTTTGTCCCCGGGATAGCCCACTTAATAGTTTTAGGAGTTCATGTCTCTGATGCCACAAAGTGGCCGCAACGTATTAGGCACTGAAATTGGATATTTCTTTAAAAACTTTAATTTTCGCTTTGTACATTAATTTTTGGGAAGCATTTTTAGGCTCTAAATGATAATACCCCTGGATACATTCCTTGAGGGGTGTAGTTTCTAAAATGGGGTCACTTTTGAGAGGTTTCCATTATATTGGTACTTTAGGGGTTCTGCAAATGCGACATGGCATCCAAAAACTATTCCAGCAAAATCTGCCCTCCAAAAGCTAAATAGCGCTCTTTCCATTTTGAGCCCTGCCATGTACCCATGCAGCAGATTACAACCACATATGGGGCATTTCTGTGTTCAGGAGAAATTGTGTAACGAACTTTGGGGTGCTTTTTCTCCTTTGTCCTCTTGTGAAAATGAAAAATTTGGGGCTAAATTGACGGTTTATTGGAAAAAAAAGTTAATTTTTCATTTTAATGTCCCAATGTTAATAAAATCTGTGAAACAGCTGTAGGGTCAAAATGCTCACTATACCCCTTGATATGTTCTGTGAGGGGTGTAGTTTCCAAAATGGGGTCACTTTTAGGGGGTTTCCACTGTATTGGTACTTTGGGGGCTCTGCAAATGCGACATGGTACCTGAAAACTATTCCAGCAAAATCTGCTCTCCAAAAGCTAAATATCTTTCCATTCTGAGCCCTGCCATGTACCCATACAGCAGATTACGACCACATATGGGGTATTGCTGTGTTTAGGAGCAATTATTTTGCAAACTGTGGGGTGCTTTTTCTCCTTTTAACCCATTGTGAAAATGAAAACTTTGGGGATAAAGTGACATTTTAGTAATGTTTCATTTATACATCCCAGTGTTAGCAAAATCTGTGAAACGACTGTAAGGTCAAAATGCTCACTATACCCCTATATGAATTCTGTGTGGGGTGTAGTTTCCAAAATGGGGTCACTTTTTGGGGTTTTCCTTTGTATTGGTACTCTAGGGGCTTTGCAAATGAGACATGGCACCTGAAAACTATTCCAGCAAAATCTGCTTTTCAGACGCCCAGTGTCGCTCCTTCCCTTCCGTGCGCTGCCATTCGCCCAAACATCAGTTTACACCCACTTGTGGGTTATTTCCGTGCTCGGGAGAAATTGCATAACAAACTGTGAGATGCATTTTCTCTTTTAACCCTTTGTGAATGTGTTAATTTTAGGGCTAAATTAAGGAATTAGTGGGAAAAAATTAAATGTCTAAATTTCACCTCCATATTGTTTTAATTCCAGTGAAATTCTTAAAGGGTTAACAAACTTCCCAAATATTATTTTGAATTATTTGAGGGGTGCAGTTTTGAAAATGGGGTGATTTATGGGGGTTTCTAATATATAGGCCATTATAATCCTCTTCAGAACTGAAGTGGTCCCTAAAAAATTAGTTTGGGAAATTTTCTTGTAAATCTGGAAAATCGCTGTTACACTTGTAAGCCTTCTAACATCCAAAATAAATTACAGGACGATTAAAAGATGATGCCGATATAAAGCAGAGATATGGTAGATAATATTTATTAATGTATTTGGGTGATATGACTATCTATCTGAAAAGCAGAGCATTTCACATTTTGAAAATTGCGATTTTTTTTTTTTCCAAATTTCCATCAAATTTCCTATTTTTTTTAATAAATAAATACAAAAATATTCATTAGTGTTTACCACTAACATGAAGTACAATGTGTCACGAAAAAACAATCTCAAAATCACTTGTGTAAGTTAAGATGTCTCAAAGTTATTGCCATATAAAGTGACACATGTTAGTTTTGAAAAACGAGGCCTGGTCCTTAACACACTTTTGGGCTGGGTCCTTAAGGGGTTAAAGGACTTATTATTATTATTATTATTATTATTATGAGTGTATTACAACCACATTCCTTACAATATGGGATGAGTTTTTTTTTTTTTTTTTTTTTTTTTTTAATTTTACAGCTGTGGATTATCAGGAGAAATGTTGCTGGTTTTCTGCTACCAAAAATATACTGTATTTCAGTCCAGTTTGTCCTTACCTTTAGGGTGTTTTCGCTAGTGCTGTGAACACAATCGACTTCAGAGTTTTAAGGGGCTGTTCACACTACCGTTAAGTCTGTTGCTGTCTTCCGTCATAGCTCACAACATGATGAAAGCTAGCTTCCATCATGTTTACTTTTGTAAGGGAAGATGAAGTCCTGCATGCAGGATGTTATCTTCCTTTACAAAAGTAAGCAAACATGATGTTTATATTAGTGTCAGTGAGAATGGACACAGAATCAGTCTGTGACTGTTCTCTGTAACAGCTAAAGTCCATTGCTGTTATCCTATGATGGAAGACAGTCATGGACTTTAGTAACGGTAGTGTGAACTCCCCTCTAAATGTCGCCATTCTTTTTTCCCATCAACACCATCTTGTGCTCATTGTCTCATTTGCCAGCAGCCTATTTCTTTTTTTAATAAAACATGGGGGAACTTGTTCTGACTAGAAAAAGAAACCTGGTGGGATAATACACTTATCTTTAACTTTTTTTTTTTTCGTTTTAATTCTGCGTTTTGCAAGGAAGCAGTTTTTTCCACACTAGTTTAAATAGAATAGCAGCCTGTAGTTGATTTATGAAGCCTTCTAAAAGAAAACTGAAAGAGGTATATATCCAGCTCAGCAGTTCTGCGGTGCCTCCAATGGTTGCGCTCAGATCACCCTTCTGGTAAACGTTCCATGACTCAAGCTCTCTCCAGTCCAGCACATTAAAAAAAATAAATATTAAACTTTACTCAAATATCCATTTTAAAATACACTTGGAGCATAAAGGGGTCATTGCAGCCTTTTTCTCTCTAAAACAAGACTGTTTTTGCCCATGGCAACCAATTATAGCACAGCTTTTATTTCAGGTTGTGTTCTTAAAATATGAAATCTGTACTGAGGTTTCTATAATTGGCAATGACAGTTTTTAAGGATGACTGCACGTGGTGAGTTCACATTGGTTTGCCAATGTCATATTGATTCAAAATTACCGATGCCTTACAATCCACTGTGAACTGCAGTAACATTGTAGTGGATAGGATTTATACAAACACACTGCTGAAAAATAGAACTGTTTTGAACATGCAGCAGGTAAAATTTTTCTGTGTGTTCGCAAGGCCAGGGCGGGGCACACAGGAATTACAACATGATTTATGCTGCGGGATATCTGATGGAACATCTTGCAGTGTTTTCCCCTACGTGGCCTTATCCTTTGATAGTTTTCAGAAATATTACCCCCTCTTAATTGCACACAGATTCAAGCTCAAGGGTCCAAAAAAAAAAAACCATAGGAGAAGCTTCAAATAAACCATTATGGTTTGTGAAAGATCCTCCGTGCGCCAAACCGCTTTGGCCACACCCTGAGTCCTCTTTCATATAAAAACCACACTCACCGCCAGTGAGTGCCGGGTTCACCAGATAAATACAAGACAAGCCTTCTAAATTTTATATATTTATTAACCCCTAAATGGGTCGGTATTAAAATCTAACATATACAGATCAGAACAGATATGCAGATATATGCAAGCATTAACAGTTACTAGTTGCAAGATACAGTACAAATAAAATAAAAGGGATTAAAGGTGAAATGATTACTTTACCACACATGTCCTTGATGTGGTTCTATAGTCCAACACTCACACATGGCATGTATGAGTCACCAGTGGAGGCTTTTCAGCATGTGGCATTAAAACGATAATCCCGCCTGCATGCTCTCATAACAGTCTCTCACAGTCTCTTGTAGGCTCATCATCGTCAGCAGCAGCATTCCAACCTGCCTGCTCATAGTAGCATCTCAGTCAAAGTCTCTCTCAGTGGAAGTCTGTGATGGTCTCCTGCATAATAATCTCCCCCCACAGACCTCTTACCTCATCTTTTATACCCTTTATGCCCCCTCCCAGAATGAGGTCACTGGCGACAGTACGTCTGATGAGTTAATTCAATCACGTTCAGACCCTTTGTATGTAGATGAGACAAAGTGAATTGATACCCTGTTATCAGTCATATCTGGTCAACAGCCCAGGCTTGAACAATGCACTATTGTTTGATCAGCCAGGGCTGTATAGGAATACAATGGAGCCCAATTGTTCCAGCCCAGACGCCACTGCCAATATGCACCTAGGCTTGTAGCCGCACACAGTATGCAAGCAAGGAAGAGGGGATATCCTATACCCAGAGACCAAAATATAACTGAGTTATGGCCATATTTAGGCAGAATCATCACACCTCCCCCTTTAGATGGGGCTTGCAGGAAGTTATGGGCCTACGCCCCTCTTCTGAAAGCACCTCCGCCTCCAGCTCCTCAGGCTCTGGCCCCAAGGCTTTCTCACCTTCCCCCCGGGGTCCCAGCAGACTCGGGCCTTGTCAGACTCTAAGGGTGGTTGAGCGCCATGCGCCTTCAATATGTCCAGACTAGGGTCAGCTTGGACAGGCTCTCTGAACTCTTGGCTGGAGTGAGACACAAGAGAGGTGCATGTTACATAGCTGCCGGCCCCTTCTGTCTCTCTAGTCTGACTAGGGACACTTCTAAGGCCCAGGCTCTGAGCCACGTACACTTGGCTACCTCCTGCCTGTTCTGGGTCCGCTTTCTGAGTACTGGCACCCTGTGGAGCCACACTCATGACCTCAGGCCCTTGGGGTACCATTCCAGAGATCCCATCCTGGCAATCTCTGCTCTCCTGGCTACCCTTGGCCTGCTCTCTCAGGGTCTCTCTCACACTAGCCGCTAGTTGGGAGAGTTCTAGGGGGTTCTGCACCTCCCCCTTTGCTTCCAAACCTAGGGGCACCTCTGGTTCTGGCACAGGTATGTTTGGACCCTGTCCTCCCTCCCAAACTCCTTGCTCCTTTGGGCTTACACCCTGTTCCTCCTGTACTTGGGTGGGTGATGGTGATACCTTGGGCAAATGACTGAGATCATGCTTCCCCAAACCATCCTCCCACAATACATTGACAGGTAATACATTGGACATACCCTCTTCTTGGATCACATCTCCAGTACCCCATGCCATCTGCACTTGGGCCATGGGCACTCCTGGAATAGAACTGGACAGAAGAGATGTGTATGTCTCATACAGGCCGGACTCCTCCGGCTTCAAGGGAGTGAGGCTAGTCATGGCGGACTCAACACCGACTCCAGGTGGTGTAGGCAACGGTTCAAGGGTCGGAACGCCCTCCACCCTTGTAGCACTCTGGCTGCGGGCTAACACCGCACTACCAGCAGTCCGTCCCTCACCTGGATCGGCCATGAGATCCCCATAGGCTACCTGACCACCTGGCACATGGTCAGTAGTTGGGTGCTTATCGGATACACTGGGCGAAATAGTAGAAGTCGCTTCCAGTGACTCAGAAGAGCTACCCCGTACATTTTCACAACAAGCATTGGCAATTACATTGACAGTACCTTCATTAGCAATTGTTAATTCACACCGGGCCTCAATGAGATCTACAGTAGACATGTTAACAAGCTGGGAGGGAGACGCCCCCGCAGATGTGGGTGTGTCTACAGACTTAGTCTCATTGGCTCCTAGCACGGGGGGTGCACAAAGCATTAATAACATTTTTGCTGAGCTGGGTTGCAGGAAGTTCCGTTGCATCTTCCCTGCTCTCAGCTGAAGGCAACTCATTAGCATATACATTAACTGCCATGGGAAGTATCTCAGAGAGGGGGTTACGGGCCCTCTCTGCAGATATGACAGACACATTATCAGCATTAATCATAGACAGTTTATCACAGTAAATTGGGGTGCTCCCCACCCCATATTGGGACATCATAGGTCCTAAATCAGTTCCCAACAGTACCTTATTAGGCAAATCAGTCAATAGTCCCACAGTCCGCATTCCTTTTCCTGCACCCCCATCCAGACACACAGATGGGCCACCTGCTGTGGCTTGGGAAGCAGGGAAGTTCTCAGGGTAGTTGGGGCACTCCTTCTTGAAATGTCCTGTCGGGTTACAGGCATGGCCCCGCTGCACCTCCCCTTGGGGTTTGGGGAAGGTCACTAGGGTGCCCAGAGTTCTTGGGACAGGGGAGGGACCACCCGGGGCATAATTTGTCTCACCCGACCTGACGACAGACGGCTGTGGTGAACTCCGGCCTGGCGTCTCCTTCCAACTTGAGGGTCTCTGCAGGGTTGTTGGAGTTTGCGCTTGATGGGAGATTTGCCGCCTTTTCAGCTCAAGCTGATACTCCCTCTTGGCCTGTCGCTCAGCAAACTGTCGTTCCCATTCTGCAGCTTTCCTCTCTCTCTCTCTCGCCTGTCGCTCAGCAGCCTCCCTTTCTCTCTCTGCCTGTCGCTCAGCAGCCTTCCTCTCTCTTTCTGCCTGTCGCTCAGCAGCCTCACGATCAGCCTGCCGTTCTCGTTCTACAGCTTCCTGAAAACAGTGCAACGCCTGCTGGTATATGTTAGGGTCCCTGGTGCTTAAGTGCTGCAGGGCCATTTGCCAGACTGAAGCCATTCCCCCAGCAAGGCTGAGGCTACTGGTCCCTCCTGGTGAAGTAATCCTTGGGACCAGGCTGCTTGCTGCACTTCCTGGCCTAGCCCCAAAATCAGGACTCTGCTCGATTCCCTGCATGGCTGTGGCTGCCTCCATTTCAGCCATACGCTCAGGATCTCCAAAAGCCTGGTTCAGCAGTTCTGGAGATCTGCTTCTGAGCCCACTAGCCATCCACTGGTATTTGCCAAATAAAAGATAGGATAGAATAAAAAGAATAAGGGAGGGGAACAGCACTGTATCAAACTTTCACTGTATCTTAATGCTTGCTTTAATACCGAGCTTGTCTCATAGGATTACCATAATCCCCAGCATGTGAGTGATATAGGTCACCAACACACACCGTTTATCCTAAGATCCCACTACGCTGCCACCAATGTGAAAGATCCTCCGTGCGCCAAACCGCTTTGGCCTCACCCTGAGTCCTCTTTCATATAAAAACCACACTCACCGCCAGTGAGTGCCGGGTTCACCAGATAAATACAAGACAAGCCTTCTAAATTTTATATATTTATTAACCCCTAAATGGGTCGGTATTAAAATCTAACATATACAGATCAGAACAGATATGCAGATATATGCAAGCATTAACAGTTACTAGTTGCAAGATACAGTACAAATAAAATAAAAGGGATTAAAGGTGAAATGATTACTTTACCACACATGTCCTTGATGTGGTTCTATAGTCCAACACTCACACATGGCATGTATGAGTCACCGGTGGAGGCTTTTCAGCATGTAGCATTAAAACGATAATCCCGCCTGCATGCTCTCATAACAGTCTCTCACAGTCTCTTGTAGGCTCATCATCGTCAGCAGCAGCATTCCAACCTGCCTGCTCATAGTAGCATCTCAGTCAAAGTCTCTCTCAGTGGAAGTCTGTGGTGGTCTCCTGCATAATAATCTCCCCCCACAGACCTCTTACCTCATCTTTTATACCCTTTATGCCCTCTCCCAGAATGAGGTCACCGGCGACAGTACGTCTGATGAGTTAATTCAATCACGTTCAGACCCTTTGTATGTAGATGAGACAAAGTGAATTGATACCCTGTTATCAGTCATATCTGGTCAACAGCCCAGGCTTGAACAATGCACTATTGTTTGATCAGCCAGGGCTGTATAGGAATACAATGGAGCCCTATTGTTCCAGCCCAGATGCCACTGCCAATATGCACCTAGGCTTGTAGCCGCACACAGTATGCAAGCAAGGAAGAGGGGATATCCTATACCCAGAGACCAAAATATAACTGAGTTATGGCCATATTTAGGCAGAATCATCACATGGTTGTTTTCACAGAAGGTGTTTTCCAGAAAGAGATTACAGCAGATTTTGATGTGGTTTATTTAGTCAAATCCAGAAATGGATAAAACAGGAAGGAGAAATGTAACAAAAGCATGCAATTGTCCAAAACATGTACAAGGATAGAATGAAATGTTTCTTTGCTACGTCCTTCATAGCTCAGTCCTTAAAGAGGTTCTCTAGTTATAAAATATATACAGACATATGAAAAAGTTTGGGCACCCCTATTAATCTTAATCATTTTTAGTTCTAAATATTTGGGTGTTTGCAACAGCCATTTCAATTTGATATATCTAATAACTGATGGACACAGTAATATTTCAGGATTGAAATGAGGTTTATTGTACTAACAGAAAATGTGCAATATGCATTAAACTAAAATTTGACCGGTGCAAAAGTATGGGCACCTCAACAGAAAAGTGACATTAATATTTAGTAGATCCTCCTTTTGCAAAAATAACAGCCTCTAGTCGCTTCCTGTAGCTTTTAATCAGTTCCTGGATCCTGGATGAAGGTATTTTTGACCATTCCTCTTTACAAAACAATTCCAGTTCAGTTAAGTTTGATGGTCGCCGAGCATGGACAGCCCGCTTCAAATTATCCCACAGATGTTCAATGATATTCAGGTCTGGGGACTGGGATGGCCATTCCAGAACATTGTAATTGTTCCTGTGCATGAATGCCTGAGTAGATTTGGAGCTGTGTTTTGGATCATTGTCTTGCTGAAATATCCATCCCCGGCGTAACTTCAAATTCGTCACTGATTTTTGCACATTATTCTCAAGAATCCGCTGATACTGAGTTGAATCCATGCGACCCTCAACTTTAACAAGATTCCTGGTGCCGGCATTGGCCACACAGCCCCAAAGCATGATGGAACCTCCACCAAATTTTACAGTGGGTAGCAAGTGTTTTTGTTGGAATGCTGTGTTTTTTGGACGCCATGCATAACGCCTTTTTGTATGACCAAACAACCCAATCTTTGTTTCATCAGACCACAGGACCTTGTTCCAAAATGAAGCTGGCTTGTCCAAATGTGCTTTTGCATACCTCAGGCGACTCTGTTTGTGGCGTGCTTTCAGAAATGCCTTCTTTCGCATCACTCTCCCATACAGCTTCTCCTTGTGCAAAGTGTGCTATATTGTTGACCGATGCACAGTGACACCATCTGCAGCAAGATGATGCTGCAGCTCTTTGGAGGTGGTCTGTGGATTGTCCTTGACTGTTCTCACCATTCTTCTTCTCTGCCTTTCTGATATTTTTCTTGGCCTGCCACTTCTGGGCTTAACAAGAACTGTCCCTGTGGTCTTCCATTTCCTTACTATGTTCCTCACAGTGGAAACTGACAGGTTAAATCTCTGAGACAACTTTTTGTATCCTTCCCCTGAACAACTATGTTGAACAATCTTTGTTTTCAGATCATTTGAGAGTTGTTTTGAGGAGCCCATGATGCCACTCTTCAGAGGAGATTCAAATAGGAGAACAACTTGCAATTGGCCACCTTAAATACCTTTTCTCATGATTGGATACACCTGGCTATGAAGTTCAAAGCTCAGTGAGGTTACAAAACCAATTTTGTGCTTCAGTAAGTCAGTAAAAAGTAGTTAGGAGTATTCAAATCAATAAAATGATAAGGGTACCCAAATTTTTGCACCGGTCAAATTTCGGTTTAATGCATATTGCACATTTTCTGTTAGTACAATAAACCTCATTTCAATCCTGAAATATTACTGTGTCCATCAGTTATTAGATATATCAAATTGAAATGGCTGTTGCAAACACCCAAATATTTAGAACTAAAAATGATTAAGATTAATAGGGGTGCCCAAACTTTTTCATATGACTGTATGTATATATATATATATATATATATATATATATATATGCCTATCCCGTGTCCCTTCCTCTGAGGCCGCTGATTGGCCTCACCGGTCACGTGACTACTGAGGACAATCAGCGGCCTAAGGAAAGTACATGGGGACGTCATAGGTAGTGACGTCCTGTGTCCTTCGCTGAGGCCACTGATTGTGTGACGGTGACTTTAGGACGGTGCTGCAGGACCGGACCGTGTTGGAAGGCCCCAGGGACAGGAACGTATGTGTTTTTGTTTTTTTTTTTCACCTCCCCCAGCCTAAAAAAAATAAATATATATATATATATATATATATATATATATATATATATACATACACATGTTGTGGACTGTCGAGGAAACGAATTGCGTTTTCTTTCTGCAGAGCTTTTCACTGAAAGTCTGCAGAGTTTTTTCCTCTGCGGACTTTCTGTCCCTATTATACCTAAATAGAAAATGCCAGCGTTTCCATAGGTATTAACATGCTGCAGTGCACAAAAACGTGATGGCTTCTGCACCACATGAACTTTGCAGGAACTGTAAAACCCTGCAATGTTTACACTACTTAGGGCCCCAGCCTTAATTTTGATTTGTCATGTTGATGCACAAATACTTTCAAAAGTATGTTCCATGGTAGTGAGAATGACAGCTGCTGCTTTTATTGTAAGTAAATCTTGATATTTACAACATTGAGTCAAGGGTTTTAGCTTTGATGCTTCTTGAAAGGTGCTATGGAATATGTTTAAAAGTGGTTTTCCAATTAACATAAATATATTTTAATTTTGTGTACAGTTGGGGCCGGTTCACATCTGAGTTCGGTTTCCATTCGGGGAGTTTACTTGGGGACCCCCCCAAACGGAAACCCATACGCATAGAAAAGTGGTTTACCTACGGAAACCTGCGGACCCCATAGACTATAATGGGGTCCGTGTGGTTTCCGTATGAAACATGCGGAGAGGAAAGTGCCGCTTGCAGCACTTTTCTCTCCGCTTGTTTTGTGCAGAAACCACATGGACCCCATTATAGTCTATTGGTCCACAGGTTTCCTTAGGTAAACCGCTTTTCTATGCGTATGGGTTTCCGTTTGGGGGGGTCCCCAAGCGGAATTCCCGAACGGAAACCGAACGCAAATGTGAACCAGCCCTTAAAGATTATATATTTTTACAAATACTGTATAAATACTTAAAATATAAACAGAGTTTTATTGATTTCCTCTAGCCGCCTTAGTAGTGACATTGTGGTGTCTTAATCGGTTGCCAATGGATGTAGCCATAAATGCAGAAACTTTCTATTACTATTGTAGCCAGGTTATCAGGCAGGGATACCATATGCATGAGAATATAACCCTGCCACAATAAAGAAATCATTTGGTGTCAAGTTGCTGACCATAGAAAGTTTCTGTATTCTAGGTCATATCCATTGGTATCCCATCATAATAATAAACTTTCACCATTAAGATGATTGGAGAAAATGTTTAAAACTGCAAATTTTTGTTGCTTATATTTGCAAAAATGTTTAACTTTTAATTGTTTAAGAAGTTAAACATAATTCTGTTTATGGGAAAACCCCATTTAACTATTATTCTACTTATCAGTTTTTATGGTGCTTCTTAGCAGATCAGGAACTCCAAATGTTATCTATTCTGAAATATGCATTGTTTTATTTAGGTTATTTAACAAACATGTAGTAAGCTTTTTGTTTTCGTTTTTTTGTTTTGCTTTTTTTTCCCATGTTTGTAGATGATACATTGGATATGGATGAAGAGGAGTCAGGAGTTCTTATAAAGCTCTTTTGTGTACACACAAAGTAAGATTATATTTTCAGTTTCATTCTTTTTTCTATTTTTATTTAGATGTTTTAGGTGTATTGAAAAGTTCTCGTATTTATTTATTTTTATAAAGAGCCCCCACCAAGCTCCTGTTCTACCCTCCATTTAATCTTCAACCCCAGATTAACAGTGCACTGATATTAAACAACATCTGTAATGTCCATATATCGCTGAGTTCTCCTGTGTTGTGTTATGGTAACATAGGGGTTAAGGGGGTTTAAGCACAATAATGAGAGATCAATGTAATTTTTTGCATAATAAAAAGTTGTACAATTTTCTGATCTACTTTCAGTATGAATTTCACAGTTTTTGAAATCTCTTGCTTGCTTTCATTCATTCTGCTTACTCCCAATGGATAAAAATCAGTCCATGGTCATATGATGAACACACAGATGCACAGCTCATTACCAGGCATATGTCTTATTACTGTGCTCTGACTATAACCGGCTGTGCACCTGTGTGTTCAGCACATGACCATGAACTGTATATCACATGACCATGGACTGATTTTTATCCAGTGGGAGTAAGTAGAAAGAATGAAAGCAATCAAAAGTCTAGTATACAGAGAGGAGTTGATAAAGTTAATTGGAAACTTGTACAACACTGGTCTCTCAACATTGATCTGCTAATAGCCGACCCCTTTAGGTTAGACAGGCAAGAAAAGTAGTGACATGTAGACCCATCTGTATGGTAGTACGGCCTACAGACGGGAAGAAATATTGTGCAGCACAATTGACTCTTTGCACCCAGCTCCCTTCAGTGGGGACCCATTATAAAATTACAGAAGTTCCATTTTTTATTTAACTTACTTGGGCTTGGATTCAAGGATGCCCACAAGTTATCAAATGCACGAATAGTCCCATATTTTGAATAAACAATTTTCTCCATAACAGACATCTAGTTAACTTTATCTATTAATCTGTTGCGAGTATGATTCAGAGTATCTATCCAGTGCTGGGCAATAATAAGTTAGTCATATATATAGTAATCTCACTACAGCTGTCTTACCAGGTTTTCTTATTAGCACGTCATTTACATAGCTCAAGATATATGCTAGTGAGAAGTAGAGAATATTGACAGCTTAGACCCTGTTAAAAGTGATAAATGCATAATTCCAAAATCGTTTCAGCTCTAAGCATGCTTACGTCATCTGAAGTAAATCAACTGGTTGGGATTAGCAGCTGGGACAAGAGGAATCCTTTGTGCCTCTATATCAAAGAGGAATTTAGGTGTTCCATATGCCCGATGTAACAGGTGCAAATGAGGTGTCTGTGTGGTTCGCTCAGCGACAACTGAGGTACCATCTCCAGGATTTGTTGCTAGTGACCATCCACTAAGGGTCTGATAACCCTCACATCTCCTTTTAGTTACTGAAAACTGGGTGTAGTTAATAGGCTTATAGTCTGAAATAGCCTTGGCTGAAGACTATAGTGTGTCAATAGGCCTCACAATCTTATTAGAAGCAGCCATATTTCTTTGGGACCTCATCTCCTTCTTTTACGCCTGGCATATCTAGAGGAACCTGTAAATTTCAGTGGAGGGAAGTGCAAATTCCTTTCTGTAATTGGGCATAAGATACAGTGCTGGCCAAAAGTATTGGCACCCCTGCAATTCTGTCAGATAATACTCAGTTTCTTCCAGAAAATGATTGCAATCACAAATGCTTAGGTAATAAACTCTTCATTTTATTTGTCTTCAATGGAAAACCACAAAAAGAATTGTCAAAAAGCCAAATTGGATATAATTCCACACCAAACATAAAAAAGGGGTGGACAAAAGTATTGGCACCCTTTGAAAAATCATGTGATGCTTCTCTAATTTGTGTAATTAACAGCACCTGTTACTTACCTGTGGCACATAACAGGTGGTGGCCATAACTAAATCACACTTGAAGCCAGTTGAAATGGATTAAAGTTGACTCAACCTCTGTCCTGTGTCCTTGTGTGTACCACATTGAGCATGGAGAAAAGAAAGAAGACTAAAGAACTGTCTGAGGACTTGAGAAGCAAAATTGTGAGGAAGCATGAGCAATCTCAAGGCTACAAGTCCATCTCCAAAGACCTGAATGTTCCTGTGTCTACCGTGCGCAGTGTCATCAAGAAGTTTAAAGCCCATGGCACTGTGGCTAACCTCCCTAGATATGGACGGAAAAGAAAAATTGACGAGAGATTTCAACGAAAGATTGTGCGGATGGTGGCTAAAGAACCTCGACTAACATCCAAACAAGTTCTAGCTGCCCTGCAGTCCGAGGGTACAACAGTGTCAACCCGTAGTATCCGTCGGCGTCTGAATGAAAAGGGACTCTATGGTAGGATACCCAGGAAGACCCCACTTCTGACCCAGAGACATAAAAAAGCCAGGCTGGAGTTTGCCAAAACTTACCTGAGAAAGCCAAAAACTTTTTGGAAGAATGTTCTCTGGTCAGATGAGACAAAAGTAGAGCTTTTTGGGAAAAGGCATCAACATAGAGTTTACAGGAAAAAAAAAAAGAGGCCTTCAAAGAAAAGAACACGGTCCCTACAGTCAAACATGGCGGAGGTTCCCTGATGTTTTGGGGTTGCTTTGCTGCCTCTGGCACTGGACTGCTTGACCGTGTGCATGGCATTATGAAGTCTGAAGACTACCAACAAATTTTGCAGCATAATGTAGGGCCCAGTGTGAGAAAGCTGGGTCTCCCTCAGAGGTCATGGGTCTTCCAGCAGGACAATGACCCAAAACACACTTCAAAAAGCACTAGAAAATGGTTTGAGAGAAAGCACTGGAGACTTCTAAAGTGGCCAGCAATGAGTCCAGACCTGAATCCCATAGAACACCTGTGGAGAGATCTCAAAATGGCAGTTTGGAGAAGGCACCCTTCAAATCTCAGGGACCTGGAGAAATTTGCCAAAGAAGAATGATCTAAAATTCCAGCAGAGCATTGTAAGAAACTCATTGATGGTTACCGGAAGCGGTTGTTCGCAGTTATTTTGTCTAAAGGTTGTGCTACCAAGTATTAGGCTGAGGGTGCCAATACTTCTGTCCAGCCCATTTTTGGAGTTGTGTGTAAAATGATCAATGATTTGACTTTTTTTTTTCATTCTCTTTTGTGTTTTTTCATTGCAAGCAAAATAAATGAAGATATTATTACCAAAGCATTTGTGATTGCAATCATTTTCTGGAAGAAATTGAGTATTATCTGACAGAATTGCAGGGGTGCCAATACTTTTGGCCAGCACTGTATAAAGGTACCTCTTCGTAACACTGTTTTCACACCCATGCATGTCCAAACCTCAAAATCCTCTGGAAAAAAAAAAGTACAACTGAGGCAACCCAGAAGTGTCCCAAAGGGGTATACTGGGTTATGTCTTCAATGCCCTAAAGGCTTTGGAACTTATAACATAACTTGAAATTCAAGAGAAAGCACCTCTGGTCACAGAACAAAGTGCATTTACTACCTCATCCAGGTTCAGAGTGTCTTTATTCTAACTGTGAAATGTATAGTAACATGGCCTACTCCTTACTGCAGTTAAAAACTGCATGTACTTCTACAATGTAAACCTAGTCTAACAGCAAAACTTCATGACTCATTAGAAGTAGCCTGGAATTAATTGTTTAATTAGTGAAAACATCTGTGTTTCAAAATCTGTGTGCAGTTAAGTTATGTACACAACAGTGAATAATGGCACCCTGTTGTTTTTTTAACAGACATCACACAGCAGTATATTCACATGACCATTACTTTGACTGTCTGTTCTAATGGCTAGTCAAAATATAGATCTTGTCCTATATTTGTCTGTTTTACGGACCCCTCCATGCACTCAAATATATGGAGGATCTTTGAAACTGGTGCCCCTTAGTTACAAGGCAGCTGTATAAGATGAACCTCTGTCATATGAATGCAGCTTTAGGTTAAGGACACACTTTGTACTTTAATGTAATTATAACTTCACTCAGTTCTAGGGTTAAAGGTGCCAAGTTTTATGCTATGTGTGCAAGATTTTTTATGTTTGTGCTTTTTTTTTTTACATGGAAAGAATGGTTTGTTTGGAGTAACATTTTATGTTTAATCAAAGTTTATTAAAGATTTTTTAAGTACAATGGAAAAAGACCAAAAATAGTGTGAGCAAACAAATGACGCGAAGGCACACAGGCCTCGCCTGTGAACAAGAAGCTTGGGGTAAGACCCAAGCTAATGCTGTGGAGCACAATACAATAACAGAGGAACTGAAGGCCCAGATATACGGGACCATAAAACAACATCTTAAAGGTAATGGGAGAAGAACAAAGAGACAAAGGAACACACAATGGGAACTACGATCAGGAAAACATATACTAGAGAGAAAGAGAGAGGGGGGGTTACAGCGACCAATAACCTCCTCCAAAGGATGGAGGAGAGAAAAAGGGAAGAAAGAAGTAGCAAGGTATCACTGTATCATGAAAAGAAAGAAGAGAACTCAGACGATTCCTGGAGCACTACCCAAGGTTGCCAGAGAGCATCAAATTTGGATGGGTCGGAGGAATCCTCCGCTGCCAGGGCCTCCATTCTCCTTATGAGGAGAAGCTCCTGAAGAATTTCAACCAGAGAGGGTGCAACAGTGCTCTGCCAGTGCCTGGGAATGACTGTTCTAGCAGCCGTGAGAGAGTGTCGCAGGAGATCCTTCTTCACCCCAGAGATCCTGCCAGGAATAACTGAAAGAAGGGCCAGTTGGGGAGTTACTGTGATAGTGCGACCACACACTTAAGCATACAGAGCGAACACAGCGTCCCAAAATGGCATGAAAACGTCACACTCCCACCAGATGTAATATAGGGTGCCTTTCTCAGTACCACAGCGCCAACACCGGTCAGTCACAGCAGGATAAATTCTTTGGAGGGAAAAAGGGCACCGATATCACCGAGACAGGATTTTGAAATTCTTTTCTTGCACACTGTAGTGCAACGGAAACTTGTGTGAACAGGAAAACCCTATCCCAGTCGGCGGGGGAGAGGCCCGCACGAAGGTCTGAGTCCCAGGGGCCTGTGTAAGAGGGGGGCCCAGGGGTAGCGTCTCGGAGAAGAACGCTGTAAAGAACAGAGTGTGCACGCAGGGAAGAGTCAGCGTGGGAAAGGACGGACTCCAGGTCAGTCATGGTAGAGGAAAGAAGAGGGGGCAAAGAGAATTTCCGCAGGAAGGCCTTAAGTTGACCATACTCCAGCCAAGATAAATGAAGGTCCGGGTGAGAAGCGCGCAGCTGGGCCAACGAAGGAATGGGCGGATCCCCAGTGACCTGTCTAAGCCTAACGTCGTCGCCACTTCGCCAACAAAGAAATCTATCTGCGGAGCAATCCGGTGGAAATATAGGATTGCTAAAGAGAGCAATAAGGGGGCCAGGGACTCTGGCAAGTCTCCCGTTGGAACAAACCGAATCCCAGGTCTAAAGGAAGTGTGAAGAGAGGAACGAGTACCTGACCGATCTCGTTCAGAAATGAGCTGGAATCCACGGCAATGAGGGGAGGTGGACTGATAGCAGATCAGCCTCAATACAAACCCATTGCTTGTCCATGCTGCGGAGCGGTAATAAAGTCTAGGATCCGGAAGGCCCGCACCTCCCCTGTCCTTGCGGCGGGTCAACATCTAGTATTTTATCCTACACCGCGCCGAACCCCACACAAATCTCCCAAACGGACTGGACTCTAGTGAAAAACGTGTGCAGGAGGTGAATGGGGAGTGCCTAGAACTGACTGGAACTAGATAGGAGGGACGTGCATCTGTCATACCCACCGGATTCCTCCAGCTCCAGTGCAGAGAGGTTAGTCACGGTGGTCTCAGTACCGTCTCCGGGTGACATAGGGAACGGCTTAAGGGTTGGAATGCCTTCCATCCTTTTAGCACTCTGTCAGCGTTTGACCACCGCAACACCAACAGTCCATCCCTTACCCGGATCGGCCATGAAGATCCCCAGGAACCTCCTGACCACCTGGCACGTAGCCAGCATCAGTTGGATGCTGATCTGGGGCACTGGGTCAAGTGGTTGGGGTTGCCTCCAGTGTCTAAATAGCTACCCTGTACATTTTCATAGCAAGCATTAGCAATTTGACAGTATTCATTAGCAATTGTTGATTCACACCGAGCTATAATGGGGTCTTTTTGAGGCAGGGTCACATTGAGAGGGCTAAGAGCCCCTGCAGATGTGGGCGTGTCTACAGCCAAGACAGCACTAGCATCCTGTGCAAGATTAAGCAAAGCATCAGCATATCAGACATTAGCCCCACATCCCACATTCCTTTTCCCGCACCCCAGTCCAGATGGACACAAGCCTTGGCTACAGTTAAGCGTTCTGTTCCAGTACCCTCAGGCTCAGAGTTTTCCCGGGGATAATACTGTCCGGAGGGACCAAATCAGGTTGTACCAGAGTAACTTCCTCCCCAGTGTACCGAAATCCCATGACCACTTTATCCCTCACAGTGACCTGTTGACGGTTGGCATTGGAATGCAACCCCCCCCTCCCAACCAAATAGACCGATGAGCCAGCTGCTGTGGCCTGGGAAGCAGTGGGGTTCTGAGGGCGGTTAGGGACAAGGGAAGTAGAAGGACCACCCGGGTCAGAGTGTCTTACCCCACTTGGAGACAGGAGACTGTGGTGTACTCCGGTCTTGCCTCTCCTTCCAAGTTGGGGACCTCTGCAGCGTTGATCCTCCCGTGTTCTCAGGCATCCTGTTGGCCGCATAGGAGTCAGCGATCTGCGCAGCTTGGTCTGCTGTTTTGGGCTCCCGGTCGCACACAAACTCCATATCAGCCATCTGTTGAAGCTCTCTAGTTCTGCTCCTCAGACCCCCAGCCATCCCCTGTAAGCTGTTCCCAAATAAGATAGGATAGAAAAACAAAGAAAAAGGGAACAGCACCGTACCAAACTTTCACCGTATCTTTAAGCTTGATCTAGTACCGAGCTCAATTCATAGAATTGCCACAATTCTCAGCATCTTAGTGATAATACAAGCACATGCCATTTATACTATATCCAACAATGCTGCCACCACTGTGAAGGATCTCACTTTGCCAAGCCACCTGGCACACCTGAGAACACCCTTCTTACCTTCCGCTCATGCCACGTGAGTGACCGGGTTCATAGTATAATATGAAACGAGCTTTATAAATTTTATATATTTATTAACCCAAGTGGGTCGGTACTAGGCACTAACATATACAGAAATACATATCAATGGATTATCAAGGAAATACAGGTAAAAGCAAAATACAGTACAGAAAATAAAATGGGAAATAAAAGATAGGAAAACACCAGAGCAAGTTTGTAGTCTGTTTTCACTAGGCCACAGCAGGGTTTGGGCCTAGGGTGCTTCCTTAAGCAAGGTACAGAGCATGTGTCTCCTACATGCTGTCCAGAACAAGATAGCCCTTTGTTACTCAGATGACACCATATACCACCCCCATTCTTCTCCCTTAGTGATGTCACTAGGAGGGGAGAGTCCTGCCCCCCTTCCTGAGATCAGCTAACTAGGCATTATAATATTTCTTTGCCAGATGACTGCAGGGCAAAGCAAGGGGTATGATGGGCTTCTTTGTGAGATCCCCATCGTATAGACACCAAGAATGACACCCCAATCCCCTTTGGGTAATGAGAACAGTGCCTGGACCTTCTCCTTGCTCTCTACTGTAACGAGTTTAGAACTTGGACGCTTGTCTCTGCCTGCTGCACCCGACATTGTGGAGAAATGTCCAAATGTGGTGGTGGAAAAGGTTCTTCAATCTGAAAAACAGAAAACAACAAATGAAAACAGCACAACAATTATCTATAATGTATGGACAGGAATAGTCCAGTATTCAAAGCTCTAGGTGACACTCAAGGACGAGCACTTAAGTGAACTAAAGTTCTGAAATGTCCTTCTTGGCTTGACAGGAAGTTACTTCTCAATAGTTAGAAGCAAGACAACTTCGCATACAGATCTGATAATAGATTTGGAGTCTTGTTTTTTTATGGTCACTTCCACCTTACGAACCTTACCGTCTTCACTGGGAAAGATCTTTGAGATAAGACCCATAGGGCCATGCGTTTCTTTCAACCATCTGGTCCTTTAAACAGCACAATATCTCCCACCTGTAGGTTTGACTTAGCATGATGCCATTTTCTTCGTCCTTAGAGGAGAGTAAGGTATTCCTTTTTCCATCTACTCCAGAAACAGCTAGATGTTGAACATGTTTCCACCTTTTCTGATATGGGTTATCAAATGTAGAGTCTTCAGGTGGACTAGGAACAGTTCCAAATTTTTGAGTGAGGAGGGTCGCTGGACTGAGAACAGGAGATTCTGGATCAGTAGATACAGGAACAAGAGGCCTTGAGTTGACAATAGCAGAGACATCAGCTAAGAGAGTAGTTAAAGTCTCATGGGTAAGTATTGAGTTTAAATCAATCAGCATCGAATCTAGTATCTTGCGAGCGCTACCTATCATTCTTTCCAAAGAACCACCCATATGAGAAGCGTGGGGAGGATTAAAGACTCACATGCAACCATTGTCAGCCAAGTAGTCCTGAACTGGCTCAGAGTTTATTTGCAGCTCTCAACAGGCACCTGTGAAGTTGGTTCCACAGTCAGATCTCAGTAACTTTGCTGGTCCAATGATGGCGAGAATTCGTCTTAAAGCATTGATGAAACTAGAGGAATCCATGGATTCTACCACTTCTATGTGTATAGCACATATACTCATACATGTAAATAAGGTTGCCGATCTTTTGCTGTCTGCATGGCCACCTTTGATTCTACGTGCAGTGATTGTCCATGGCCCAAAGACATCCAAACCACCATAAGTGAATGGTGGATCAGCACTTATCAGCTGGCAGGTCAGACATTTGCTGTTGCTGCAATTTTCCCCTTAATTTGCGACACTGAACACTATGGTGAATTAAGCGGGCAGTCTGTCTTTTGGCTCCTACTCTCCAAAAACCAGCAGTTTTCAAAGCACCCTCAGTGAAATGTCTGCCTTGGTGCTTAACCTTTTTATGAAAATGCCATATCAGTAGGGTGGTAACATGGTGGCGGCTGGGAATAATAAGAGGATTTCTTTCCAAGCTCTCCAGCTTGGTCCTGTTTAAACGACCACCAACCCTCAGCATGCCATAACTATCAATTACTGGTTTTAGGTTGACAATAGGGCTGTTTTGGGAAATATCTCGCTTTTCACGTATGCACTTTTTAGTTCTGTGTCAAAGGCGCTGTTCTGTACATTACGTATCACAATAAGCTCACTTTGGGTAATGTCCTCTGCAGGTAGAGGTCTTTGACATGTGCCAACCACAACAACCAGCATTAGCGTTCTCAGTATGATTGCGGACTTTCTGTGAAAAATGCTGCGGAATGAAATGCAATGTGTTTCCGCCTTGGTCATTTTCGCTGCGGTCTATTCTGCAGTGGTTTTTTTTTTTTTGCTGTGGCTTACTATGTGGGGTCTTAGCTTAAGAGATGATTTACATAGGTTAGTTTGGGGACTGGGGGTGGAGTTGAAAGGTATTTTGTTTTCAGAGTTTTTTTTTTTTTTTTAACTTTTAGTTCCCATTACTATTCATTATTTGTTATTGTAATGTTTTTAATTGCAGAAAAAGCACCAGAAATAATGATTTTTCACCATCTTGCCTTACAAAAATGCTATAAAAAGTGATATGTACCCCCAAAACAGTACTAATAAAAAGCACAGGTTATCTTGCAAAAAATAAGCTTATAATTATATGAAAAATAAAAATTTTATGCATCTAAGGCTAGGTTCACATCTGCATTCAGGTTTTCTTTTGGGGGGTCCGCTTGGGGACCCCTCCAACGGAAACCTAATCCGCTTAAAAAAGCGGTTACCCACGGAAACACGCGGATCCCATTATAGTCTATGGGGTCTGCTCTGTTTCTGCCCGAAAAGGGCGAAAAATGTGGAGAGAAAAGCGCTGCATTTTTCATGCGGAGAGGGAAACTGAATCCCCGTACGGAGAGCCAACGCTGATGTGAACCCAGCCTCAGAAGATGGTGATGGAAAAATAGATTTATTTCTCCAAATGGGTTTTTATTCTGCAATATTAGTAACACATAAAATAACAATACAAATTTGGGTATTGCCATAATTGTAAAAACCCAGAGAGTAAAGGTTAACATGCTACTTATGCTTTAACCTGCGTGTAAAAAAAAAAAAAAAAAAAATTATATGTATATATGGTAAAAACCTATTCCAGAATTGATGATTTTTTGGATACCGCAAAAAGTAAAACCTTATATGGCTACATAACCAGAAAAAAATAAAAAACTTGTACAATGTGAAGACAAAAACACCAAAAATCGCCAAATCATTCAGGGGACACCCCCCATTTCGAGCTTACAAGTGGAAAGAAACTAGAAGTAATCCCTCTTCCCCCCCCCCCCCCAAAAAAAAATAAATAAAAAATCTTAAGAGCTGTTGTGGAAAGAGTAGTGAATTTGGTGTACCCAAATTCACAGCTTACATATTCACTTTTCACCATCCGTTGTGCATTCATGTCTGGGATACTAATTCTCATTGCACCCCTTAATAAATTCTTTTAGGGGTGCAGTTTTCAATTTGGGGTCACTTTAGGGCAGTGATGGCAAACCTTTTTAGAGACAGAGTTCCCAGACTGCAACCCAAAACTCTTAAGAATTATCGCAAAGTGCCAACACAGCAATCTAACCTTAATACTGTGCGAATCCACAATTACGGACAGTTACGGACCTGCAAAATAGTCATGTAAATGGCACTTTACAGAGCTTTCAATATTACAAAAAACATTGTACTGAAAGGTAATTGTTTGTATTTGGTGTACTAAGGAACAATTAATGTTTACTATTTACATCGCACAGGATCTGTTTTATAGTGACCATGCAATGTTATTACATCCTGTACTAATATCACGTCTCCTATAAAACAGATACTGTGTGATAATAAATAGTGAAGGGACCCCCCCCCACGCATTGCAATCTGCCCCACAGTGGTCCCCACGCAGTACAATCTGCCTCAGTGGCCCTCCACGCAGTATAATCTGTCCCACAGTGGCCCGCCACGCAGTACAATCTGTCCCACAGTGGCCCCCATGCAGTACAATCTGTCTCTGTCCCACAGTGGCTCACGCAGTACATTCTGCCCCACAGTGGCTCCTCACGCAGTACAATCTTCCCCACAGTGGCTCCCCACGCAGTACAATCTGCCCCACAGTGACCCCCAAGCAATACAATCTGCCCCACAGTTTCCCCCCCACGCAGTACAATCTGCCCCACAGTGGCCCTCCACGCAGTACAATCTGCCCCACAGTGGCCCTCCACGCAGTACAATCTGCCCCACAGTGGCCCCCCACGCAGTACAATCTGCCCCACAGTGGCCCCCCACGCAGTACAATCTGCCCCACTGTGGCCCCCCACGCAGTACAATCTGCCCCACTGTGGCCCCCCACGCAGTACAATCTGCCCCACTGTGAAGCAACATAGTGCTCCTTCCCTTTTGTGCCCTGCTATGTACCGAAACTGCAGTTTATGCCCACATGTATGATACTGTTGTACCCAGGATAATGTTCTTAATGTCATATGTGAGTATAAAATGCTGTTTGGGCACAGCCAGGTACTAAAGGGAATGAGCGCCATTTGTTTTTTGGAGCACAGATTCAGACTGTTTGGTTTTTGGACATAATGATACTTTTGGACGTAATCATACGAAATGCCTGTAAAGTGGAATCCTCTGACATGTGACCCCATTTTGGAAACTACACTCCTGATTGAATTTATCCAGGGGCACAGTGAGCATTTTTAACCCCCAAGTGCTGCATTCATTTATTTTCTAGTAATGAATACGCAGCTGATGGTGAAACTGAAAATTGCAATTTTTCTAGAAATACGTAATTTTAGTGTGTAATATCTTGTGCCCAGCTTGCATCACAGATAAACGCTACAAAAGCTATTTTACCAGGGATACCTGCTTAACAGTTTTTGGAGTGTCTCTCTGCTGACACAAGCTGGGCATAACATAGCAGGCACTAAAATGGCATATGGAATAATAGCAATTTTCACTTTTCATTATTAGCTGCGCTTTCATTTCTGGAAGTTGGGGCCACATATCTATGGATTCCAGTTTAAGCAATTCAGGGGCTCTGCAAAAGTAGCATAAAGTCCAAAAACTAAATTAGCACCCCTTCCCTTTTGTGCCCGGCTGTGCCTAAACAGCATTTTATACCCGCATATGACATTAAGTTATCCTGGGTACAAACACTGTCATACATGTGGGTGTATTCTGCAGTTTGGGCACACAGTAGGGCACAGATTTGAAGAAGCACTATGTGACTTTGGAGTGCAAATTTAGATTGTTGGTTTTTGGAAACCTTGTCACATTTCAGAGATCCTAAAATGTGCGCTCCAAAAGCCAAATAGTGCTCTTTCCTTTATGAGCCCTGCTATGTACCCAAACTGAAGTTTATGCCCACATGTATGACACTGTTGTATCCAGGATAATGTACTTCATGTCATATGTGAATATAAACTGCTGTTTGGGCGCAGCCCGGCATTAAAGGGAATGAGCGCCATTTGTTTTTGGTAGCACAGATTCAGACTGTTTGTTCCCATACAGCAGTTTACGACCACATATGAGGCATTTTTGTTTTCAGGCGAAACTGTGTAACAAACACTGGTGTGATTTTCTTCTTTAACCCCAACGGCTTGTAAAAATTAAAAATTTGTTGCTAAATAAACGGTTGTTTGGAAAAAAAACATAGTTTTTCATTTTCACGTCCCAATGCTAATAAAATATATGAAACAGCTGTGAGGTCTAAATCCTCACCATACCCCTTGATAAATTTTATGAGGGGTGTAGTTTTTCAAAATTTCACTTTTGGGGGTTTCCATTGTACATGGCACCTGGACACTATTGCTGCAAAATCTGCCCTCCAAAAGCCAAATAGCGCTCTTTCCATTTCTTAGCCTACCCATGTAGGAGTATTGCCTTGTTAAGGAGCAGCTGTGGGGTGTTTTTCCCCTTTAACCCCTTGTGACAATGAAATTTTAGGAAATAAAGTGACATTTTAGTAATTTTTATTTAGAAACCCAATGTTAAAAATCTGTGAAACGGATGTGGGGTCAAAATGATAACAATTCCCGTTGATAAATTCTATGAGGGGTGTAGATTTCAAAATGGGGTCACTTTTTTGAGTTTTACTTTGTTTTCCACTATAGGGGCTCTGCAAATGAGACATGGCACCTGAAAACTAATCCAGCAAAATCTGATTTTCAAATGTCCAGTGGCACTCCTTCTCGTCCGCATGCTGCTGTTTGCCCAAACATCAGTTTCCACCCATATGTGGGGTATTTCTGTGCTCGGGAGAAATTGCATAACAAACTGTGAGATGCATTTTCTCCTTGTGTATGTATTACTTTTAGGGCTAAATGAATTATTGAAAAATTTTAATTTCTAAATTTCACCTCTATATTGTTTTAATTGCCGTGAAATGCTTAAAGGGTGAACAAACTTCCCAAATGAGGTTTTGAATTATTTGAGATGTGCAGTTTTGAAAATGGGGTGCTATATGGGGGTTTCTAATATATAGACCTTCATAATCCACTTCAGAACTGAAGTGGTCCCTAAAAAAATTAGTTTGGGAAATTTTCTTGTAAATCTGGGAATCTGCTGTTTAAACTTGTAATCCTGCTTAAGTCCAAAATAAAGTATAGGATGATTAAAAGATGATGCCAGTATATATCCAAGATATGGTAGATAATAGTTTTTTAATATATTTAGGTGGTAGAACTGTATGAAAAGCAGAACATTTCACATATTGAAATTTGCAATTTTTTAAAATAAATAAATGTTGACTTTTTCCGCATGGAGCTCACCACGGACAGTATCCTTCTGTCACCCACCACCTGCACTGGGTCCAGTTGGCTCCCAGGACAGAGCTGGCCCTTCTAATCAGCTTGTCAAGTTTATTTCTGTCCCTGGTTGATGTACTGCTCCCCCAGCAGGCCACTCCAAAGAAGATGGCTGATGCCACTACCAAGTTGAAGAAAGTCCTAATAAGTGCCCCCCGGATTACAAAGGCTCTCAGCCTCCTAAGCCGGTAGAGCCTGCTGTGGCCCTTCCTGTACAGGACTCCATGTGATCTGCCCAGTCCAGCTTATTATTAAGGAGCAAACTCAGGTACTTATAGGTGTTCACAATCTCGATGCCTGTCCCCAGGATGTCCACTGGTTTAGGAGGACATCTGCATTTTCGGAAGTCCACCACCATCTCCTTGGTCTTCCCCACGTTAATCTTCAGGTGGTTCCGCTGGCACCAGTCCACAAAATCCCGGTTCAGTTCTCTGTACTCCCTGTCATCATCGTCTGTGTTGAGACTGTGAGCGCAATCAGCTCTAAGTATCACCGTATTGAAGTCCAAATTCATAGAGTTGATGTATGAGCTAGCACAGAGAGACACACACATACACAGCTGTTGTGTATATAGTGGGTTCTGCTTTAATGGAGGGAAAAAGGTATATATAAATACAGTGTAGACAAAGAACAGGTCGGGTTACTGTAATTAGCATAACATGATTGGTGGCAAAGTTGTATAATAGTTCTGGCACATGGCTATTGGATAAGAGACAAAAGAGGGGCCGCATCCCTTTAAGCCATCTGGTGGGAGATGAGCTCTCTAAACAAAGGAGGAATGTAAAATGGCTACAGGCATGGTCCCACATGCCCCTGGAATCCAAAATGGAGGATACAATAGTTGAGTCATCCTCCACATTTCCCTCCTTTTGTAAATGATATAACCCATACCTAGGGCACATTAGGATCTGCTAATCAGATCCTGAGGACTTTTATGGAGATTTCACCTCATTCCCCATGGATATGTTATAACATTTACATACCTATCGGTCTAATACACTAAGAGGGATAGCTTCACCATCATGTTTATCAGTGTGTCCAACCAGTCTTACAACTTGCAAACCCACTATCTTGGTTTTGGACCTCTTTCTAGCAAGTTTCTTTACAAGCCATATTATAAACTTTATAGTCAAATAGATGCAAAAACACAGCAATAATATTTGAAATATTCCCTGCAATATCCCCATAAGCCATCCACCTAATCCCTTAAACCAATTGGCAGGATTTAAGAACGAAAAGGTATCTGACCACCAACTGTCATGTGTCTCATGATGTTCTTTGATCCATTTTTCTCTAAGTACTTTGGCCTTATCAATTCCTGCCCGCACTTGAAGATTCCCTTCAGAGTTGATATAGTGACAACAGGAAGGTCCAATAATCTGATACATTCCCCTGTGCTGTTGTGAGATAGTCAAGGACTATGGTGTGTTGATTGCTGACTATTATGAGTTGTTCTTGTATCATATTAGTGGCATTCAACAGGCCTAGAATGGTGTTTATCTGCTCATCTAGATAATTGGTGGATTCTACTAACTTGTCACAAGTTTGCATAACCATGGGATACAAGAGTATCGTGCTGATGATTCTGTTGCTTGTACCCATTGAAACCACATGGGGTCGCCCATCTTTCCTAGGGTGAGTTGTCTGTTGCACGCTTGTACAAAGTATGACGGGGTATTATCTCAGGTTTCACATGTTCATGGACAATTATGAAGGTGGCTGGTGTCAGTCTAGCTAGAGTACAAGTCCCCCCTCCCCCTGGGGGTAGCCACTTGTATGCCTGATGACCACATACTAGATATACATCCTTGGGCAATGTGCATGCTCTCCGAAGCTGAACTAGGCAATAGAGGTAGCTAAAGAGTCTCTGCAAAGGGGGGTTTTGCACACCACTTATTCCCCGTCTCTGTCTCTTTGGGGTCCGGTGCTCTGTATCAGACACCCCTGACTATCCTTAACTAGTCCCCGTTCTATTGAGGAATTGTGCTCTGGACAACCCTTTATTCCCTCTGTGAACCATCTGTCACTATCTTGTAAGGGGGCATGAATCTTTTTCTTAAAAATGAACTCCACTTTACCTGACCTTACACTAGAGGTGTTTGGCAGACTAAGGCTAATATTAAGCTCTTCTGTGGGAATGATACCGGCATGATATGAGACTTTGAATTTATGTTCAAATTTTCCTTTTTCCAATCATACCACTTGCTTGGTCTACCTGTCAGGTTTAGCTGTAACCATGGGAGGGTCACCCAACCTGCTATGGGAATTGGAACAAAGTTATTATTACTGATGTTCATTCCCTTATAAGTCACTGGACTCCACGAAACATTATGAAAACAGGAGGCATTAAGAGAAAAACTCATCTAGGTCAAGAGGGAGTGCTAGATAAAACAGTCTTTGCAGAACCAGGGCTGTGAGTACAGATCCAACAATCCCTGAGTTCTTCCTACTCATCCTAGTTAACAGTTAACACCTGATGGTGTTTAATCAATTTATTGTCCCATTCTTCTTTTAGAACAAGCTCACTGGTTGTGTCACCAGGGCTAGGATCACCAGTAGGTACCAGATCCTTTCAGTCCTCTTCCGGGCAGGTCACATTTTTACAGTGACTAGCGTGGATCCACATCGACTTTCCTTCTAACTTGACTGAAGAGGATGTTGTCAGAAGCACTTGGAAAGGACCATCAATCCGTGGATCAAGGCTCTCATGTGTCTCTTTACCACCACCCAGTCTCCTGGCTTTAGGGAATGTGTTACCAGTACATGGTTTGGATCTAGAAGAGAACTGTCCAGTGAAGTGAGTGCCATTATCACTTTCGATGGTCTCGGGGATCCCATATCTGCACACTACTTCTTTAAGTAGTTTATCTGCAGTTACTTTAGCGGTGGCTTTCTGTACCGGAAATGCCTCAGGCCACCCTGAAAAGAGATCAACACACACAAGCACGTACTCATACCTTCCCACCTTTGGTAACTGTATATAGTCAACCTGCAATCTCTGAAATGGGTACAAGGGCTTTGGGGTGTGTTTCTAAGGAACCTTTACTTTTTGGTCCACATTGTGCGTAGCACATGTCATGCAGGCTTGCATGTATCTGGCTGCAGTTGTGCTAAAACTTGGAGCTACCCACCGTTGCTCACCAGGTCACACATGGCTGTTTTTGAGTGGTGCACTTGAAAATGAGCTGCTTGCGCCATCATTGGGAACAATGCTCTTGGTAAGCATACTTTCTTACCACTGACCATCAGGCCTTGTTCATCTTCTTTTGCACCTTGCTGCTCCCAAGTCTTCTTTTCTTCTGGACCGGCTTGGTCCTGCAATGTTTTTAGAACCTGAAAAGAGAGCTGAGAAGCTTGCTCTGGTTTGGTGACCACCTGTGCTGAGGCATGTTCCCTAGGCTTTTCTGCAGCTAGTTTGGCGGCAGCATCTGCCCTTGCATTGTCTCTACTCTCTTTTGTATCATCCTTGGTGGCAGCATGATCTCCATCAGCTCCTGAATAGCCTGGAAATCCTTTATAAGCATACCATTAGAACTAAGGTAAGCTCTTACTCTCCACATCAGACCATAGTCTTATTCTATATCAAAGGCATAGCGGGCTTACCCTCAGCTATTTTACACCGTTTCAGTGAGTGCTTTCAGTTCAGCTTCTTGAGCTGAGACCTGTGGGGGTAATGGTTCTGCTTGTTTACCTCATGCTCACTGGCATATCTGGTATAGAATTTACCATCCTTCGCAAATCGAGAGCCATCTACAAAAGAACTCAAAATCAGAGTAAGCAATAGATTCATAATTTACATGACCAAATCCTACAGTTTCTTGCTGCATCAGTTATATACAGTTCATCAGAAAATACACGTGTGTACAGGTTGTTTCACTGTTGTCCTTCCTTTTCCCCCCTTGAATCTATTGGTAACAGGGTATAGGGATGGAGTGTCGTGCAGCGTGCAAGGGTGACATTAGGAGGAATAAGTAAGCACACTATAATCTGAGTTGTCAAGCCATTGAAATGTGCTTAGGCTGGGCCTGGGACAAATATGCCATGTAGTAAGTACTGTGATAGGGAAATCCAATACGATTTCTGTACCTTTCTCCAGGGACAATTGGACTGCAGCTACTGCCTTAACACAAGAAGATGCTCCTCTGGACACTGGGTCTAATCTAGCAGAATAGTAAACTATTGGTCTTTGTTGGTGTCCATGAGTCTGAGTAAGCACTGCTGTTGCGTGTCCCGACATTTCTGTACAGTAAAGAGAAAAAGTCTCGTCATAATTAGGAAGTCCTAAAACTTGTGTAAATAAGTGCCAACTTAATGGAGTGGAAGTTTTCCACTGCCTGTTCTGGTTTAGTAATGCAGTCATAGAGAGGTTGCATTAACAGGGATATATTACAGATGCACTGTAATGCCACACCATTCGGGGGTTTAAGCTCCTGTATGACCTGAAGTCTATCAGGGGTCAGATTTCCTTGTAAAATGCAATGACCTAGAAAAACAACTTTAGTAAGGCAGAACTGCAATTTGGACTTAGATGCTTTACATCCATTTTCTGCTAAAAAGCACAACCGAGATACTGATGCTTGTACATATCTCCTAGGAGGGGCAACATAAAAGCAGGTCATCCACATACTGGAGTAGCACCACGCCCTGCAGTATACAGGGTGGGAGATTGCTGCGCCCCTTGTGGTAGCACTGTCCAGGCATATTGTTTACCCTTCAAGGTAAATGCAATGTGACCATTACTGGTGGTACTGGCAATTTGCCTATATCTGTTTTTCCTTTTGCCAGAGGAAATGGGGCACACAACCTAGATGTTCCTTTACACTAATTATCTCTGCATTGTTTTGCTTTGTCAGGAAAACCAGGGAGTGTAGAGAACATAAGGTGTCTTCTGACATTACTGGTAACAGTGAGACCGTCCCATCTGGCTCACACACAATGTGAGCCATTAGGGCTTGTAAAACGTCTGATCCCACCAAGTTAATTGAGATAGACTCACTGACAAGGAATCTAGTGGTAATCATAAGTTATCTGATAGGGAAAAAAACATTGTTAGCGTGTAAAACAGGTTTGTTAGCTCCAGTATCCACTAAAAATTCACAAGTTCTCCCCTCAGGCAATTGTAGGGAGATCATAGGGGGGGCCTCAGTTTATCAGGTACTGATATTAAATGCACGCTTACTGGAGTACCTATTTCCTATTGATGGTTATTGTCAGAATCCTCCTGTCTGTCTTTGGGTCTCCCATCTTGGAACTTTGCAGTTCCAGGCAAAATGTCTGGATTCAACGCATTCCAACATTTAAGCACATGCTATAGGCAATAAACATTCAGACATCTTCAAAGGCAATGACATTCCTTCCTGTGTCTAATAAGTTCAACCCCCACCTCATTAGCATACACATAGTTGGATTTTATCTCTCCTTCCATCTTTTAAATTGTCAGCTCATTCAGACTATCCAGAACAAGTAAAACTAGTCTTGAGCTCCTACACACTCCACAATTACAAACAATTCAATGACTTTAATAAATACACAAAATATCCTCAATCAGTGAAGCAGGCAGAAGAAATGGGAGAGCTTATAATATGATTTCAAAGTCAGTTTATATTGTGGCCACTAGATCTCCCAATCCATCTTATCAAGCAACATCTGTATAACTAGTCAGACATCTACTCAAATCCTAAGCAGATACAGGATTTCTAGACCATATACATGACTCTATCATACACTTTCTTGCGAATCATAGCATTCATTCCGTCACACCCATAAATTCCTTCAAGTGTGCATTATAAACAAAAAGACATTACAAAACAGATATGCAAGTTACTTCTAATTCACTGACACAATACTCTAGATTAGGCGTTCTATTGTTTAAGGGGGATGGACTACAAAAGCAACAGTTGCTACCTCACCAGTCTGAGGAATCTTTAAACAATATCCAAACACACTTTATTGCACCAAGCTCAACTTCCTCTGAAACCTTCATCAATATTTTGCATTGTTCAACTAGCTTATTATCTTTCAACCATCCACGCTGTTCTTCTGAAAGTTTTTGCCACATTTCAACATCTAAACATCCTGTCTTTGGCATACCAGCCTTTTTAAACATTTTCTGGCACGCCTTCACTGCATTAGCACCCTCCCTTGCTCTCACAATCTCTATAGCTGGAATTCCTCTATTCTTAGGATCAGCCTCACACCTCCCAGGAAAATTCCCCATGATTTGCCTAATCTTCTGTGACGAACCTCAAAAGGGTACAAACAACGGTACTGGTACCCCTCGGGCGCCCGGCGCCTAACGACACACTTCTTATACGCAAATCTCCAAAACGGATATCTCTCGAGCGCCCAGCACTTAATTAAGGCAACGTCTTGCCTTAAAACCTCAAAAGGATATCTCTCTGCACCAAAAAAGTGTTAACTACGTACAAGGAACTCATACAGTAACCCCAGGCTACTACTTTCTCCTCTACCTTGAGGAGAAAGGGCAATGGGCTAATCTTTCCTGGCTAATCTTTCCTTAATAACTTTCCACAGGGTCCAACACATAAACAAACCAAATGAGATATATACCAAAAACACAGCAGAAAATTTCTACATTAGTTATTCTTCAAATACGGATACTTCATAAACAGGGTTCTTAAAAAGACCAGAGGATTTACTTTTCTTACAACTCACCCGGCATCCAGAGAGGGCACATAAGACAATGAGGAGTGGAAAGTGGAGACAGTAAGAATAAAGCTTCTTAGCCTGCAGCTGCTTTTGAACCAGTTTCCAAATTCTCCTTGTCCCATTGTCCTTTCCGTCTGTTTTGTCCGGATGTGTAGTAATTTACCTCTGGCCCACCCAGGGACGCCAATTTCTGTGAGCGCAATCAGCTCTAAGTATCACCGTTTTGAAGTCCAAATTCATAGAGTTGATGTATGAGCTAGCACAGAGAGACACACACATACACAGCTGTTGTGTATATAGTGGGTTCTGCTTTAATGGAGGGAAAAAGGTATATATAAATACAGTGTAGACAAAGAACAGGTCGGGTTACTGTAATTAGCATAACATGATTGGTGGCAAAGTTGTAAAATAGTTCTGGCACATGACCATTGGATAAGAGACAAAAGAGGGGCCGCATCCCTTTAAGCCATCTGGTGGGGGATGAGCTCTCTAAACAAAGGAGGAATGTAAAATGGCTACAGGCATGGTCCCACATGGCCCTGGAATCCAAAATGGAGGATACAATAGCTGAGTCATCCTCCACAAGACCTACTATTGAAGAGTCGTCAGAATACTTCTGCAGGTAGCAGCTAGATGAGTTGCACCTAAAATCTGCAGTGTACAGTGTGAAGAGGAAAGGGTCGAGAACCGTACTCTGGGGTGCCCCCGTATTACAGATCACGGTATCTGACACACAGTCTCGGGCTCTCACGTATTGAGGTTGATTTGTGATGTAGTCTAGGATCCAGTTGGAGAGGTGGTGGTCCACTCCAGCAAGACCCAGCTTGTCCCTCAGTAACCCCGGCTGTATGGTGTTAAAATCACTGGAGAAATCAAAGAACAATATTCTCACTGTGTTCCCTGGTTTCTCCAGGTGAGACAGAGCCCTGTGCAGAAGGTGGATGATGGCATCATCTACCCCAATGCCCGGCCGATAAGCAAACTTGAGAGGGTCCATAGCTGGGCTCACTAGAGGGCGGTGATGTGTGAGAACTAAGATCTTCATCAAGTGAGATGTCAGTGCTACAGGTCTGTAGTCGTTGAGGTCCATAGGGTGAGGTTTCTTTGGAACTGGTACCACACAAGAAGATTTCCATAATTCAGGGACTATTTCCTGCCTCAGGTTCATATTATACATATATGTAATTATACCACACAGCTGGTCTTAATTAGCTTTGCACTGATGTCATCTGGCCCTGCGGCTTTCCTCGTCTTGATCTTTTTCAGCTCCTTCCTCACCTGGGCCCGTGGTGAGGAAGGAGGTCAGACTGTGGTCAGATAAAGACAGATTTCTGGATTTACTGGTCTGTTGGGAAGTAGCCGCATGGGGTGAAGTCATTGTGGTGGGGGGAACTGAAGGACATGCTGGGGTGGGAGGAGCTGGTGTGTGATCAAATCTGTTGAAGAATAGGTTTAGTTCATTAAGCCAATTAACATCTGCCTCAATCTGGCAGACAGACTGTTTATGACCCGAAATTGACTTAAGCCCCTCCCTGACTCCCCTTATGTCTTTTTTTTTCTTTCCATTTGCTTTTCCATTTTTTCCTTATAACTGGCTTTTCCCTGCCTGATTTGATGCCTCAGCTCCTTTTGTACTTCCATTAGCCCCTCCTTATCTCTTGTCCTGAATGCCATCTTTTTCTCCTTTAAGTAGTGTTTTTATATCAGAGTTAATCTATGGTTTGTTGTTGGAAAAGCACCTCACCACTTTTTGGGTACTGTGTTGTGTGTTGTCCACACAAAAATTTATGTAGTCCGTTATGCAGTGTGAGAGTCCTTCTATATCTTCTCCATAAGAATCCTGCAGAACTTCCCATGTGGTTGTGTCAAAACAATCCCTCAGAGCCTCATCACTCTCCTCGGACCATATCCTCACTGTGCGGGTGACAGCTGGTTCTCTACGTACAAGTGGCTTGTACACAGGTTGGAGATGCACTAGGTTGTGATCCGATCTTCCCAGGGGCGGTAGGACTGATGAGTTATATGCCTCCCTCGCGTTGGCAAAGAACAAGTCCAGTGTTTTGTTGTCTCTTGTGTGACAGGTTACATACTGTGTGAAACTGGGCAGTGTGGATGATGGAGAGACATGGTTGAAGTCACCAGACACAAGAAGGAGAGCCAGGGGGTGTCGTGACTGCAGCTAGTTCACCGTGGCTTGTAGGACCTCGCAGGCAGCGTCAGCTTTCGCAAAGGTGGGGGGGGGACATATGCAGCTATCACGATGACATGTGATAGTTCCCTTGGTAGATAGAAAGGTCTCATGCTCACAGCTGATAGTTCAATGTCTTTACGGCAAGTTTGCTCCTTAATCACAATGTGCCTAGGATTACACCATCTATCATTCACAAACATTGCCAGCCCTCCTCCTTTCCTCTTACCACTCTCCCTTGTCCTGTATGTCCGAAGGAGTTTAAAACCATCCATGGGGACCAGAGGGTCAGGAGTAACTTCAGTGAGCGAAGTCTCTGAAAGTAGCATCATGCTGCACACCCGAAACTCCTGATGATGCCTGGTGAGCGCTGTTAGTTCGTCCATCTTGTTTGCAAGAGATCTGACATTGCTCATAATGATGGAGGGAAGAGCTGGTCTGAAACGTCTCTCTTTAATCCTCTGTTGAACTCCAGCTCTATACCCCCTCCCCTTCCTTTTCCTTCTCCAGAGCTCCTGGGGGATGTCTGGGCAAATGGTATGCAGCCCTGCTGTGACTCTAAGCTGCAGAAGTTTCTCTCTGGAGTAGACAAAAGAATTGTCTGCAGACACAATAGTTCCCATTTGAAGCAGAACAAAACAAACAAAAAAGTATCACAAACGTCCCATTCCAAGTCTTCGTGTGTTTCTTCATAGTGCAAAGTCCCTTAAGTGGAGTGATAAAAAACAAGAGAAAGAAAGAAAAATGAGAGAGAGACTCAGAGCTGCTGAAACAGGCTGCCACTCCAGCGGCGCCATCTTGGGGAAAAAAAAAAAAAATGCTATTGCTATTCCAATTGAATGGGAAGTTTCTAATCAGCTCCTCTTTCAAGGACGGGTAGATACCAATAGTGAGCACCTGCGATGTAGGTTTTATTTTATAGTATGAGACTCTGCTAAAGACCTCCAAGGCCTCAGTGGCTGCCAGTAGAGAATTTTGAGGGCTAGTTAGAGAGAGGTTAACACCGTCGGCATATAATCCTATTTTGTGTTGCGACATCCCTGCAGAAATACCAGCAATATTGCAATTAATTCTGTTGGATTATTCCAGCGGCTCCATAACTAGAGCAAGTATAATTTGGGAGAGTGGGCAACCCTGATGTTCAGTTATTGATGGATAAGGGGTCAAACAAGAAACCAGAAGATAACACTCTAGCAGAAGGGCAAGAATAGCGGCCTTAAAGGGGTCACATATGCCAAATTTCTCCATTAGGCAGTCTAAATACCACCAATGGACTCTATCAAACGCCTTTTCTGCTTCTAGAGCTAGGAGGAGAGACAGCAGGAGAGAGTTCATCTCTGAATCAAATTAATAAATCTGCGGAGTCTGCTGTCCCATGACAAAACCCACCTGGTCAGGTTGAATTAACTGTGGGAGGAGGTGCAGAAGGCGCTCTGCCAAAATTTTTGCATATATTTTTTTAATGTCCAAGTTTAATAGTGAAATAGGCTGGAAATTCGCACGGTTGATAGGGGAATTACCTGGTTTGGGAAGCGTAACCACAGTGGCGGTAAGCATTTCCTCTGGAAATCTCTGGTCCTCCGCAGCCTTCGCAAATACCGTCAAAAAATGTGGCGATAAAATAGTCATTTATTTTTTATAATGCCGTATTTTTCGGACTAATAGGACACATCTAGGTTTTAGAGGAGGAAAATAGGGAAAAAAAAATTTGACGCAAAAAATGGTAAAATATTTAATATATGGGAGTTGTAGTTTTGCATCATCTGCAAAGCCACATTGACAGTTGGCCCTACAGCTGTATGGGGATGCATAGGGCATCCTTTTTTTTTTGCAGGGTCAGGTGTACTTTTTCTGGAAGTCCTATTCTGGAATAGAAAGAAAAAAGGGAGGAGAATAAACTGTAATTTCTCTCACAACCATGCCGGCACCTCCATACATCATAGAGACTCATCAATAACAAGGAGCAGGATAGAACAGGATACCGCCGTTGAGGATTGGACGAATCAAGATCATCATTATTAATTAGGTAGTTAGTCTCCACCTAGGATCAAAATGCTTGTAGCAAATGATTGAATTTTAGGCAGGATAAATCTCCAATACGACTGCTGAGGCTTGTTAGTAAGGTAAACCGTAACAAGGGTATACTTCATGTTATTAATAGTGCAATTAAGATCTAGATAACGGCCTTTGGAGTCCGTTAGGGTAGAGTCTAATTTAAAGGCAACAGAGTCATGAACAAGTCTAAGGACTCCTTTTCGTTTCTCTGCACAGGAGGATTTGAAGATATGAGGAAAGGAAGGATTGGAAAACAGAAGGCTTTTCTCTGAATGAAAGTGCATCTCCTGAAGAAAATAAGCACATCACACTTCAGTCGCCATGCCTCCCTCCAAATCGAGCTCCAAACATTTAGGGAGGAAAAAGGAATAACCATTGTAGTGGAGTGGGGATCACAGCTAGATCAAGTAAGCAGGAACTATGCCAGTATGGCATGTGGGAAGGACCCATGGTAAATACAGTGTTAGGTGTTATGTACGAACCTGAGCTACATAAGTTATAACATATCTTAATGCTAGAAAACATTGTGATATACAAAGGTATAAAACAGAAAAACATTCTAGTGCTGAAATGCACTGAATACAGGTGTGTGTGTGTGTGGGGGGGGGGGTGAGAGACGGAAATTCAGTCAACAACTCACAACAGTATAAATATAGAGTGAACATAAAGATAGACAGTTCACATTGGGCAACCCATTTACGTTATATTCCGTTTTGGGCATTGGCCCTGGCCTATACTAAATGGGTGGAGATAGAAAAGCTCTGGTTGGCTCCTATCCACCTGAATGCTTTCTTGTGGGGCTGCTCACCCCTCCCCCCCCCCCAGCCTGCCTCCCACCTCTCTCCTGGGACCCTTCCACTTCACTAGAGCTATATGGAACACTTGTTTATAAGCTTTTCCCACTTGCCTCCCGCCATTCCTCTTTGATTTTTTTTTTCCTATTTATTCTTCTCCTCCTGGGGGTGTTGGGAGCTGATATGGTGCACCCCTGAAGCAGACGAAGTCTGTTCCACATTGCTGATCTAATTGACCCGTCGCCATTGGCGCTCAGGTCCTTTGACTATTTTATCTCTAATTTGCGCTTGTCGTCCTCTGAATTATAGTTAGCCCACTTTATGACAACTTTGTTTGGGGCCATGCGGCTGCAGAGCCGGTACCTCTACGAGGGGCTTTATATATTGGATATCTATCGTATCCTCTCCGGAGGGGCGGGCCCCCCTTTGTCCACAAATACATGGTCAGGTGGTCGGAGTCTCTGGGTAAGCAGAGCTCCCCGACACAATGGCAGATTATATGGTCCCATGCTGCAAAATCATCTACATGCATTACGTTCCGTGAAACTCAGTACAAGTTACTTATGTTTTGGTACCATACCCCGGTCCTCCTCCACACCCTGAATCCTAACATATCCACAGACTGCTCGAGATGTCTGTCCGGGGAGGGTACGTTGCACCACATATTTTGCACCTTCCCATTGACAGAGGTCAGGGTATTAACTGATGAACTCTTCCTCCAGGGTGTCCAACTGGACCCTTTTGTCTACTTACTTAATTTACCCCCCCCAACACCTTGGTGGAAAGGCCTCTAAACATTTGCTGTATCTCTGTACTGCTGATAAAATGCGTGTGGCTCTTCACTGGAAAAGTGTACATCCTCCTACTGCCCCTGACCTTGTGGCTCGGGTCAAAGATGTGCGCAGCCTGCAATACCTCACTGTTATGCTTAGCAACACTACAGCTGCCTTCCAGTCGGTCTGGTCCCCTTGGGATACGTACTGCACTCTCCATGGTCTCTGATCCCCGCCCCTCTCCCTCCCTTTCCCCATGTTGTCCCCTTCCATGTACATGTTTTGTCTTGTGTTATGTTTGTCTTTATATGGTTTGGTCTGTTTTTTACTGCATTTTGTGTCCTTAAACTTTTGTAAAATTTAAACTTCAATAAAAATTACAGTTAAAAAAAAAAAAAAAAAAAAAAAAAAGATACAGTTCATCATAAGAACACAGAGAACAAAACCAAAGCAGGAGACTTAAGGAGATCCTCAAGGAGATCCAACAGTGTGGCAGTCCTTCCATACTCGGGGAGGACAAGATTTTTTTGGTCTGGACTTCTGGATCAGCAGGAAGGAGATATGCCAGCCTCCACAAAGGGCACAGAATTTGAAGCACAACTGCTGAAGAGGAGTTAGCTTAGAGGGGAAACACCTTCGATATCTTACATCATTGTCTCTCAAAATTTTAGTGACTGGTGCCAGGTTTCACTGTGCTTGCATGATGGCAGCAGATAGATTCGGGTAGAGAGAAATTGAAGAGAACGGTGCAGACAGCAACACCTGCGAGCTTTTGCCAATTCCTTTTTCGGGGTATTTGCTAGCAATAGGCACATATAGTGGTCCTACTTACCTCATGGGAGGAATGAGCCTGGCCGCAGGAATCCTTCGTGCAGAGGTGGGAATCAGGTACTCAGGCCACTACTGACTGCGGTGTAGAGTCCAGGCTGAGTCACGCACAGGCCAGGCAAGAAGGCCAACTTTGGGACTGAGCGGCTGATGCAGCAGGAGACGCAGCTATCTCCAGGGGCCTTCTGATATGCCTGCTGGGACAGCACAGCGACGAGGAGGAGGGGAGCAAGATCGCCGCATGGCAGCGATGGCAGATGAGGCGGAGTCCCCGCAGCAGGAGTTCCGAACCAGTCCACCAATCAAGAGACCACGGGGTAAGAGCAGTCGGCCACCAGGGATACAACGATGAGCGAGGACCATCCGTGCAGGTATTACTGCCAGGCCACACCCGGTCCAGACGTTAAAAATGTCTTGTAGGCCACAAGCAAGCTCGCCTGTCTGTCAGCACCCAGGCAGAATGGAACCGTCTCCAGGTATGGACTGGGATCTGGGTGGGGCCCCCCGAGTCTCCTAAGTTCCAGTAGCACGGTGGATGCCACAGATTGCAGTGGATAGAAGTCAGATGACAACAGAGCTCCAAATCTTGCGTCCATCAGGTTCACTGGCTAAACCATACCCCCCGACTATTTATTAAGATGTTTCTCACATTTCTCACATTCTTTATTGCGGAAAAATGGAACACTAAACAAATGTGTCATCCTTGCGCAGAGACCATGCTAATCATCTCTGCATCGTTCCAATTTTAGTATTTCCTGTCGTACCGTGCACAGTGTTTCAAAGTTATTGTCCGTTTTGAAAAATGATGTCTTGTCCTTTTAAGCTACTTTTGGGCTGCGTACCCAAGGGGTTAAATAAAGCCTTAGGCACTTTGACATTGGCTGGAGTCAGGGAGAATTAAGTGCGCGTTGGCCTTTTCAGTGGCCAAGGTTTAGTGAAATTCATCTGTAACTGTAGCTTTGTGTTGGGCTGTAATATCTCCTAGAATGTTTATTCGAGCTAACTTTTTGCATAAACAGCTCCTATTTCCCGTGCTGCCTCGTGTTTTCACATGAACAAGCTCAGCAATTATTCCGTGAGTGATGGGACATGGCCATTAATCCTTCCAAACTTTTTTTTTTTTTATCCCTCATGCTAAAAATCTGAGAGAAATGACGTGGGAAATGTATGACAACTACTACCTTGTTTCTCCGAAAATAAGACAGGGTCTTATATTATTTTTTTTTTTTCTCCGAAAAAAGAGCTAGGGCTTATTTTTGGGGTAGGTCTTAATTTTTTCCATGAACAACAATCACACATTCGATCGCTTTTTCTTTCAACTTTTATCAGAGGTGAAACAGTGAAACAGCAGCAGTTCGGCACTTTTGATAATTTTTTTTTTTTTTTTTGCTACGGCATTCACTATAGAGGTAAAATAATTTTATAAGTTTGTAGACCGGGTGTTTTTGGACACAGGGATACCTAATGTGTATGTGTTTCACAGTAATATTTTATTTTTATGTGTTCTAGTGAAAGTGGGAGGGGGCTTGAACTTTTTTTTTTTTTTTTTTTTCTTATTAACACCTCCTGGGGGGGGGGGGGGCTTGAACCTGCTATCATCCCATAGACTGCAATACAACCTATTGCAGTCTATTGGAGATTATCTATATTACTAATGAGGCTGACCTCAATAGTAATATTCCTATGACAGGCCTGGGAGCCTTCATAACGCTTCCGGCTGTCAAAGGAACAGGTCGGCTCCCGCGATCTCGCCACTTGGGAGCCGACCTGCAACGTGAAAGGTATGGGGCCGGTGGGGACCGGCCCCGGGGATAGTTACTCTGCTTTGGGGGGTCGATTTGGAGCGGGGGGGTCACGCACTGACAGACCTAACAATGCCCGTGATCAGTGGACTCTGATCGCGGGCATTAACTGCGGGTCTCCGGTGTACAAGGAGACCCGACATAGCAGCTATAGGGGGTGGGGACCGGGGAGAGAAGCGCGGAAGCACACTTAGCAATGCCCGCGGTTAGAGTCCATTCTGATCGCGGGCATTAACTCCGGGTTGTGCTACTTTGGTGGGAAGTAAGGGAAAGGGAAGTCACGCTGAACAATGCCCGCGATCAGGGTAGACAGTGATCGCAGGCATTAACTCCAGGTCTCCGCAGAGACCCGTTACAGTAGCTATGATAGCCGCTCTGCAGCAGAGCGGCCGCCATCTTTAAGGACCCGGCATCCGCTATAATCGCGCGGCAGATGTCGGGAAGGGGTTAAATTAGCTAGGGCTTATTTTTGGAGTAGGGCTTATATTTCAAGCCTACGCCAAAAAAAAACCTGGAAAATGTAGCAGGGGCTTATTTTTTTGGGGTAGGTCTTATTTTTGGAGAAACACGGTAGTTGGCGTACATTTTCCTACAAGCATATGGCCTTGCGGAGGCGCATCCTCAATAATTTCAGAGGCTATGGAGACTGGTGTTCTTAATGCCAGTCTTTGTAAATTTGTCTGGATGTCACCTGCTTACACTTCTGGGGCCACAGGTGCTGTCACTAATAAGTAAGTGAAACACAGATTTTTTTTTTTTCATTACTGTTCTTGTTAGCATCAAAACGTCACAGTCAGTAATGAGAAATAGCCTGGAATTAAGTAGTGTTTAATTTACTTATAAAGGTAAGTGCCTGTTGCCCCAAAATTGAGTGCAGGTTTAAGTCTGTGTTCACATGTTGCATTTTTGCGAACAGCATCATGTGAACCCAGCCTAACTGCATCTTCACGCTTACAGCCTATTCTCATTACTGGCCTTGTTAGCAGTAAATCTTCACAGTCACTAGGAGTGATTACACATGATATACTGAATGCATTAATAACTCCATTCACTTCTGGGACCACAAGTCCTTTCCCATAAAATTAAGTGAAACGCTGAATTCCAAGTTATTTCTCATTACTGTCAATACAAATGTAGCAGGGTAACCAATCATAGATGTTGCGATGTAGATCCAAAATTTTGCACTGTATCGCTCCACCTGTATGGCAGGCGCTGTCTGTCAATTCAAATGAATTGCTGGATGGAGCCTACTGTGAATGTAGGACCCACTCGGCAAATCACTTGGCAAATCAGCCTGGTATTACTATAGTAGTAAGGGCCATGGTTTTTGGCCTTTCCCATCCTAATATTGCCAGCATGTGACCGCTCCAATACCCAGCCTTCAGTTTAGACGGCTGAGTTTTATTTCCAATACCTGGCTCTTCCTCGCACCCCTGGTAGTGATGTATTAACTGGGTGGTTAGTGTTAATGACAAATCTTTTGCTTTCCCCATGACTCACAATCCAGAAACGTCAGTGGTTGGAGGAAAGATGCAACAGTCTGTCTGGATCCCAGAAATTCACTCAGTTTTTATGCACACACACTGATTACATGCAAACAGGTCACAGGTGAGGATGTTACCTTTAGAAGCCATTCAAACCCCTTTGTGTCACCTTCTGGGCATGTTATCAGGCCAAAATCACCAGGGTATGTGAACTTTTGATCAGGGTCATTTTGATGTTTATGTTTGTCATTATGATTTGAAAAGAGAAAACACAGAAGTTTGACAATAAATGGCTTCAACCAACCACTAACTATGAGTGGAGATATAGTTTTTGTGTTATCATTCATATTCTCTGAAAAAAGGCCAAAAAAAACAAAAAATCTGCCGGGGTATGTAAACTTGTTTGCACAACTGTATAACTTCCAGTCTGAAAAATACAATGGTCCCGATTAATTATTTTTTCAAAATTTAATATGAATATATCTGGAAAGGTTATCTTTATATTTAAATATTTTTTCAAGATTTTCTTCTGTGCTGTAAAATTATATATATATATATTTTTTTCTTTTTTTCAGGGCCCTGCAGGATGTTCAGATAAGATTTAAACCTTACCAGGGCCTCTCAACAGTATCATCTGTTCTTCCTTCAAAGGATGAGCATGAGGATTTTGGTATGTTTATGTCTTCATTAACTGTGTAATGTATTTTTTGGCAAAAAAACAAACAGCCTCTAGAAATATGTTTATTTGTAGGCTTCTTTATCCGCTTCCTGCTGTGCACCGTACTGTTATGTCACGTTGAGCGTTTCGTTAACACTCGGTACTGTAATAGTATGGCGCTGTAATGCCGCGGGCACTGGAGCTGTGCCTGCGACATTACCTCCGGCACTCAGCTGTGTTACACAGCTGTGGATTGGGACCAGGTTCCGGTGCCTGAAGATAATCAGACTCTGGCGGATTAACCCCTTGGATGCCTTTATCAATAGCAATCACGGCATGCAGGGGTTCTGGGGGCAAGATCGCTTTCCCCTGCCACCGAGCAACGGCCTCCTGACTGCTTATGCACAGTTCCTATAGGGAACCTATGTGCAATGTTCTGCAATACTACAATATATTGCACTGTGGATCTGAGCTTGCAGGTTCAAGACATCTTGTTGGACATGTAAAAGAGAAAAAAAATTCAAAAAGTTTAAAATGGAAAATAAAAAATTCAAAAAACCCCCACCTTTACATTTAAAAAAAATAAAAAATTAACAAAAAATAAACATGTTATTGTCCATGTGCATATACGCCCCCACAAAGCTTCTTGCCCCCAGAGGTTAGCCAGGGCTCAAGAAGTGAGGTATTGCCCTATGTGTGGGCTAGGCTGTTTTGTTATTTTTGTTCCTGTTATCACTTACTAGCTGAATAAAGCCATTTCTTTTGGATTGCCATTACCTGATATGCTGTTTATTTGGCACCCAGGGCCACCAACACCTCTGTTAAGTCCAGGAAACTCCTACCTTTGATACTAAACTACACCCAATTGTCACTCTATATTATATATATATATATATATATATATATATATATATACACACACTTCAATACGCAAATTTAAAGTATTTTGTTCACTTGAAAGTGATCAAAAAGTCATACATATCAAACATTGGTACCAAAGTACAACTTGCCTCGCAAATAAAGAGCCCTGACATGTCTCCATCAACTAAACAGTAAAAATAATTATAGGAGTCATAATACAATGATCCCAGGAAAATAGTTCATTTAAAAAAAGTGATATTTTATTTGTAATAGCAGGAAAAACATAATAAAAACAAAATAAATATGGTATCACCGTAATCATAATGACCTATCAGACAAAGTCACATTTTTAATGTTGCAAGAACGCCGTAAAAACAAAATGCAAAAAATTCATAGAATTGTTTTGTCTTTTTTTTTTTTCTTTTAACATGGAACCCATAAAAAGGTTAAAACTCTAATAAAAGCTAATCAAAACACTATATGTTCCCCAAAATAGTGCCAAATGAAAGTACAACTTGTCACGCAAAAAATAATCCTTCTCATAGCTATGTTGACAGAAAAATAAAAAGTTATGAATTTTGGAAGGCGGGCAAGGAGAATATGAAAAAAGTCGACTAGCATTAATGTAGAATCTACCCTGTGTCCTTAATCGATTAAATCAGTGACTGCTGTGTTTCATAATCCTGTGCTAACGTTATTTTAATAGCTATATTGGAAATTAGTCACACTTTTTGTTTATACAGAAGGGGTTAAAAAGATGAGGCCGGCCTGTAATTGACATCATAGGTAGACCTCAACTATGAGACACAAAATGAGAAAACAAATCCAGAAAATCACATTGTCTGATATTTTAAAGAATTTATTTGCAAATTATGGTGGAAAATATTTGGTCACCTACAACCAAGCAAGATTTCTGGCTCTCACATACATGTAACTTCTTCTTTAAGAGGCTCCTCTGTCCTCCACTCATTACCTGTAGTAATGGCTCCTGTTTGACATTATCAGTATAAAAGACACCTGTCCACAACCTCAAACAGTCACACTCCAAACTCCACTATGGTGAAGACCAAAGAGCTATGGAAGGACACCAGAAACAAAATTGTAGACCAGGATGGTAGTTGTGGTCTACCTATGATGTCAATTACAGGCCTCTCTCATCTTTTTAAGTGGGAGAACTTGCACAATTGGTGGCTGACTAAATACTTTTTTCCTCCACTGTATGTCATCCAATTGCATTCCGTGATAAACTTGGTACCTGGTTTTCAAAGATTTAGGAATAATAGCCAATCCAAAATTACTCCTCCAAAAGGAAGATTGTCTAACCTAGTCCAACATCAATGTCTGACTTCACTTTTCTGGATGAAATGACAAAATTTCCCACCAACACAATCCAAAATCTTGTAGAAAGCCTTCACAGAAGAGTTGAAGCTGTTTTAGCTCCAAATTGGGGCCAGATTCATATTAATGCCTTTGGATCTAGAATGGGAATGCAATAGGTTTATCAGCACCTGTATAGATTCCATCTAGTCTCTTAACTTCCAAACCGTTCTGTTGAGAGCACATTAATTTCACCACAATTACGTAGGATGTGAACGTAATTAATCCCTCATTTTGTGACTGTTGCATTCTCTGATGACATTACAGTTGTTTTGACAGTTATATTAAGTCTCTTTTTTTTCAGTTTCTGCCAATCAAATAGTAGATATCGGAACTGAAAGGCTGCCTGTTTCAGAATCCCTCTTTGAATCTCAGTCTGACAGCTTAAGAACCTCTACAGATTTTCTATTGCTGTCAACAGACTCAAAACCTAAACTGATGACACCTGATGCTTTCATGATGCCCAGTGTTACTGTTCAACAGGTAAGCCCTTGCTACTTTTATTTTAGTCCTTTTGATCATTTGTATTTATGAGCATATGGTTAGAAAATTTTGTAATAAAATGAAAGTAATACAGGGGCATTACCTAAGTCTTATATGCAAATTTGGATCCCAGTACCCTTCACCAGCCTGTTGCTTGGATACATGGCCTTCAGAGGTATAGTTAGGATTATATAAAGCAGCACCTCGTGCCCCTTTAGTACTAGTAACTCTTTTGTGCCTCTAAACAGAGATAAATTCTCCCCTGTTTGTTTGTTTTTGCAATGGAATCCTATTAAGTGCCCACTTTTCACCAAAAAAAAAAAAAATATATACAGTACAGACCAAAAGTTTGGACACACCTTCTCATTCCAAGAGTTTTCTCTATTTTCATGACTATAAAAATTGTAGATTCACACTGAAGGCATCAAAACTATGAATTAACACATGTGAAATTATATACTTAACAAAAAAGTGTGAAACAACTGAAAATATGTCTTATATTCTAGGTTCTTCAAAGTAGCCACCTTTTGCTTTGATTACTGCTTTGCACACTCTTGGCATTCTCTTGATGAGCTTCAAGAGGTAGTCACCTGAAATGGTTTTCACTTCACAGGTGTGCCCTGTCAGGTTTAATAAGTGGGATTTCTTGCCTTATAAATGGGGTTGGGACCATCAGTTGTGTTGTTCAGAAGTCAGGTGGATACACAGCTGATAGTCCGACTGAATGTAGTGTTAGAATTTGTATTACGGCAAGAAAAAAAAGCAGGTAAGTAAAGAAAAACGAGTGACCATCATTACTTTAAGAAATGAAGGTCAGTCAATCCGAAAAATTGGGAAAACTTTGAAAGTGTCCCCAAGCGCAGTGGCCAAAACCATCAAGCGCAAAACCTACTAAACCTATTCTTCAACAGATTTGATCACACACCAGCTCCTCCCACCCCAGTATGTCCTTCAGCTCCCCCCACCACAATGACTTCTCCCTATGCGGCCACTTCCCAACAGACCAGTAAATCCAGAATTCCATCTTTATCTGGCCACAGTCTGACCTTCACACGGGCCCAGGTGAGGAAGGAGATGAAAAAGATCAAGGCGAGGAAAGCCGCAGGGCCAGATGACATCAGTGCAAGGCTAATTAAGACTTGCGGGGACCAGCTGTGTGGTATAATTACATATATGTATAATATGAGCCTGAGGCAGGAAATAGTCCCTGAATTATGGAAATCTTCTTGTGTGGTACCAGTTCCAAAGAAACCCCACCCTATGGACCTCAACGACTACAGACCTGTAGCACTGACATCCCACCTGATGAAGATCTTGGAGAGATTGGTTCTCACACATCTCCGCCCTCTAGTGAGCCCCGCTATGGACCCACTCCAGTTTGCTTATCGGCCGGGCATTGGGGTAGATGATGCCATCATCCATCTTCTGCACAGGGCTCTGTCTCACCTGGAGAAACCAGGGAACACGGTGAGAATAATGTTCTTTGACTTCTCCAGTGCTTTTAACACCATACAGCCCAGGTTATTGAGGGACAAGCTGGGCCTTGCTGGAGTGGACCACCACCTCTCCAACTGGATCCTAGACTACCTCACAAATCGACCTCAATACGTGAGAGCCCGAGACTGTGTGTCAGGTACCGTGATCTGTAATACGGGGGCACCTCAGGGTACGGTTCTCGCCCCTTTCCTCTTCACACTGTACACTGCAGATTTTAGGTGCAACTCATCCAGCTGCTACCTACAGAAGTATTCTGACGACTCTGCAATAGTGGGTCTCATCACAGATGATGATGACAGGGAGTACAGAGAACTGAACCAGCATTTTGTGGACTGGTGCCACCGGAACCACCTGAAGATTAACGCGGGGAAGACCAAGGAGATGGTGGTGGACTTCCGCAAAGGCAGAAGCCCTCCTAAACCAGTGGACATCCTGGGGACGGGCATCGAGATTGTGAACACCTATAAGTACCTGGGTTTGCTCCTTAATAATAAGCTGGACTGGGCAGATCATATGGAGGCCCTGTACAGGAAGGGCCACAGCAGGCTCTACCTGCTTAGGAAACTGAGAGCCTTTGGAATCCGGGGGGCACTTCTTAGAACTTTCTTCAACTCGGTAGTGACATCAGCCATCTTCTTTGGAGTGGCCTGCTGGGGGAGCAGTATATCAACCAGGGACAGAAATAAACTTGACAAGCTGATTAGAAGGGCCAGCTCTGTCCTGGGGAGCCCACTGGACCCAGTGCAGGTGGTGGGTGACAGAAGGATACTGTCCGTGGTGAGCTCCATGCAGAAGAAGAAGTCCCATCCCATGCATGAGACTGTGATCGCGCTGAGCAGTACTGTCAGTGACCGACTGCTCCACCCAAGGTGTGAGAAGGAGCGCTATCGGAAGTCTTTCCTCCCCACCGCGGTTAGGCTGTACAACCAACACCGACCTAAGCGGAGATCATTACACACAGAGAACTGAAATATCTCTCTGCCTGTTAAATCCCCCCCCCCCTCTGCTACGCCCTATCTGTCTGTCTGCTATTAATGTAATGCCTCTCACCTTGGAACATTCCTGTACATGTTGTATTTGTATTTGTATCTGCTTATCTTATCTTATCTTTGCTGCTGTAACACACTGAATTTCCCCATTGTGGGACTATTAAAGGATTATTATTATTATTACAAAGAAACTGGCTCACATGAGGACCGCCCCAGGAAAGGAAGACCAAGAGTCACGTCTGCTGCGGAGAATAAGTTCATCCGAGTCACCAGCCTCAGAAATCGAAGGTTAACAGCAGCTCAGATTAGAGACCAGGTCAATGCCACACAGAGTTCTAGCAGCAGACACATCTCTACAACAACTGTTAAGAGGAGACTGTATGCAGCAGGCCTTCATGGTAAAATAGCTGCTAGGAAACCATTGCTAATGTCAGGCAACAAGCAGAAGAGACTTGTTTGGGCTAAAGAACACAAGGAATGGACATTAGACCTGTGGAAATCTGTGCTTTGGTCTGATGAATCCAAATTTGAGATCTTTGGTTCCAACCACTGTGTCTTTGTGCGACGCAGAAAAGGTGAACGAATGGACTCTACATGCCTGGTTCCCACCGTGAAGCATGGAGGAGGAGGTGTGTTGGTGTGGGGGTGCTTTGCTGGTGACACTGTTGGGGATTTATTCAAAATTGAAGGAATACTGAACCAGCATGTTTACCACAGCATCTTGCAGCGGCATGCTATTCCATCCGGTTTGTGTTTAGTTGGACCATCATTTTTTTTTCAACAGGACAATGACCCCAAATACACCTCCTGACTGTGTAAGGGTTATTTGACCAAGGAGGAGAGTGATGGGGTGCTACGCCAGATGACCTGGCCTCCACAGTCACCAGACCTGAACCCAATTGAGATGGTTTGGGGTGAGCTGGACCACAGAGTGAAGGCAAAAGGGCCAACAAGTGCTAAGCATCTCTGGGAACTCCTTCAAGACTGTTGGAAGACCATTTCAGTTGACTACCTCTTGAAGCTCATCAAGAGAATGCCAAGAGTGTGCAAAGCAGTAATCAAAGCAAAAGGTGGCTACTTTGAAGAACCTAGAATATAAGACATATTTTCAGTTGTTTCACACTTTTTTGTTAAGTATATAATTCCACATGTGTTAATTCATAGTTTTGATGCCTTCAGTGTGAATCTACAATTTTTATAGTAATGAAAATGCAGAAAACTCTTGGAATGGGAAGGTGTGTCCAAACTTTTGGTCTGTACTGTATATGTAATAAAAAAAATTCTGAAATGAGTACTGGCGAAGTTAGCAGTCACCCATGGTGAATTTTTTCACCTTATTCATAGTACCTATCCATGAGCATCAGAAGTCACAAACTTCTTACCAATTAGTGTTGATATTAAAGGGATTGTCCAGGCAAAATTGGACAACCCCTTTAACTTTTAAATCAGACGGGACAGTGAAAAAAAAAAAAATGCATACTCACCTGTCCCCGATGCTCTGGTGTCCTCCCAGCACGTCCTGATTCTTCTGTTTTGGCGACTTCTCCTGGGTCTCTTCCGGAGTTCTGCTGATTGGCCTCAGAGGTCACATGACCACTGAGGCCAATTTCAGTGGAACTTCAAAAGAGACTCGTTCAGCTGAAGGACCGCCGGAGGACACCGGAGCATTGGGGACAGGTGAGTATGGATTTTGTTAATTTTTTTTTCCTTTAATGCTGTGCATTTTTTTTTTTTTTTTAAATTCTACTCATTGACCAAAAAATGGCAGAACATGTAATAAGTGTCGTGAAAATCCTTCTGCAAAGTGACTAGATATGGTCTAGTCCTAGAAAGGTGTGCGTAATGATGGTTTTGTATACAATTGCCAGGTGGCAGATATTACCCCACTTCCACACTAATGCTAAAACATTTTTATTATGATTTTTTTAATAAAATGAAGACTAGATAGAGTAAAGAGTGTAAGACATTTGGAACACCCCTTCCTAAGGTATATATCATAATCTTATAAAGCAATTATACTGACTGTTACTGCCATCATCTAGGCTAGTATATTAAGTATAATGCTAGAAAGGCCATTTTGGACCCTATTGTTTTGAGGAATATTCCACCCATATCAATCACTGTGCACTGATATAATCACCAGAGGGAGAAGATAACACTGTTGAAAACAAAAAGAACATAGCCTCCACCCATCCACATCAGTATGTGATCTGTGGCTGACCAAAACCCAATGGGTGATCAGAAAGTTGTTTACATACACCCCCAATGATCACACATGGATAAACTAAAACTTGAGACCCCCACAGATCCCTGTACTTGATGTCACTTTCATCAGTCAATTGGAGCAGCAGCAGTTTAGTCCCATTCAAGTGAATGCAGCTAAGCTGCAGTACTAAGAACAACCTGAATGATATGTGTTTGGAATTCAGTGAAAAGCCTGCTACAGCCTGGGTGTTGGACTCCCATTAATCATATATTGATGACCTATGCTTAGGATAGGTCTTCCATAAGTATGGACTGGAAAACCCTTTAATATTACTTCTAGGTTGATATAAAAAGACTTTCCAGAATACATAATAGTTATATTATAACTCCCCACATTCTAAGAGCCATAACTTTTTCATTTTTCAGTTCACAGTGTCACATGATGGCTTATTGTTTCCAAAACAAATTGTACTTTGTAATGTCACTATTCAATATGCTGTGCAATGTACTGGGAAGCTGGAAAGAAATTCAGAATGAGGTACTATTGGAGAAAAAATGCATTTGCGCCAATTTCATATGGGATTAATTTTTACGGCGTTCACTGTGTGGTAAAAATTACATGTTAACTGTATTCTGCAGGTCAGTGCGATCACGGCAATACCAAATTTATATAGTATTTGCAATGTTTTGATACCTTTTTAAAAATGAAAAACTTTGCAAAATAGAAAAAAAAAAAGTGTCGCCATATTGTGACACCTGTAACTTTTTATGCGGGAGAAGATGACGTTTTTACTAATACCATTTGGGGAAAGATCTGATGGTTTGAGCACTTTTTATTCAATTTTTTATAGGAGGCAAAGTGTTGAAAAAACGCTATTTTGATTTTTTTTTCTCCACTACGTTGTTCACCATATGGGATAAATATTTTAATAGTTTGGGCATTTTGGAGCACAAGGATACCTAATTGTTTCTTTACTTTTGTTTACTTTTATATCTGATCTAGGGAAAGGGGGCTGATTTTAAAAACTTTTTTATTTTATTTTTATGATTAGACCCCCTAGGGACCTAGGGGGTCTGATCGCTCATACTATTCACTGCAATAATATTGCCTTCACTTCTATTAGACATTGCCTCTGGAAGCGTGCAATAGATGTAATGCAAGCCTGGGAGCTTTTAATAGGCTTCCAGCTGTCATGGCAGCCGATCGCCGCCCTCCGATGACGTTCAGGAGGGCGGCGATCAGTGAAAAATGGCGGCACCGTTGGCGCCTGCGCAGTTTAGTCGCCACGGTCCCGTTTGATTGCGGTGTCTAAAGGGTTAACAGCCGCGATCGGTGTTGCACCGATCGCGGCTGTTAGCGCACAGGTCCTGGCTGTATTACACAGCTGGCATCCACCCTGTATAGAGAGAGCTCAGCTATTATGACCTTATGGGGACACAATGTAAAAATAAATAAATAAATAAATAATTAATAGAATAGTTAAAAAAAAAAAAAAAGTAAATAAAATAATTTAAAAAATAAAATACACCAATAAAATACCCTTATTACAGGTTCTAGCCCCTCCCCCAACTACACCATAATAAATAAAAATTACCGTAAAGGAGAGTAAAAACTATTTTATAAAGTTTTTTAGTAGCACATTGTGTTAAATAAAAAAAAAAAAAATAAAGTGAAAAACAGGCATGTTTTCCCTCCTCTTTTGTTTATATTTTCCCAGATATAAAAAAAAAAAAATATTAAAACACATGCAGAAATAAAAACCTAAAAATAAAGCTATGTGTCACTGAAAAAAGACGCAGAAATTAGTTGAATAACGCATGTGATAAAAATGTTACAGCCCTCAAAACCGCACATTCAAAAAACCCGAAAATGAGTCTTGTCTGGAAGGGGGGTAAAACATCTGGTATGGAAGTGGTTAATGCACTTTTGGGCTGGGAACTTTAGGGGTTAAGAGCCATTGTTTCTTTATATTGTAAACCTTTAATATTGGCATTGATGGTTCATGTTGTTAATGGAGAGTGAGTTTACGCGCAAAAAGGTTGATCTCTTCACTCTAATATATTGGTTATAAGCAGCCAAGAAGTGAAATAAAAGTCTTTTTTAAGCACTCAATTGTGATGGATGATAAATTTATCTCCTTTAAATCATTTTTTTTACATTACTCAACTCTGTCATGATCCCCATCTGTCTTTTTTTCCCTTTCTGGCTTTTCTAATGGGCTTAAAAAAGGTAAACCCACGGTGCCTACAGTTAGTTGTTAAATTTCAATTGGTTGCTAAATTCACAACTGTTCCAGCTGGGCCAGAAGAAGAGGTTCTCAATGATCCAGAAGTGGACTGTGTGGCGTCTGATGTGGATGATGTAATCAAAATCTTTTTTTGTCACATGTATTTTGTATGTTTCCTTTCAGTAGTTCTTATACGAAGTTTTCGATTTGTTTTTGTAGTTTAGTTTATGATTGTTAAAGTGTACCAAAGTTTTTATAGAGCGTTGAAATATTTAGCAGAGTCTTGCTGGGCACTCTGTTCTATGACTGTTTAAGCCTTCATTCATGATGTCCTATCAGTTCTTCTGCTGCTAATTAACCCCTTAACGACATTGAATGTATTATTACGTCCTGCGTGCTTGGTACTAAGCTCAACAGGACGTAAGATAGTGAGTGGGCGGCGTCGGATCCGGGTGTTAGCTGTAACTGACAGCTAACACCCTGCTCCATAACCTTTGGTCGGAACTGAGTTCCGATCGGAGGTCGGGGGTGCCGATATCTATAATCTGCAGCCCGGGGTCTGGCTAGTGACCCCAGGCTGCCTGCAGCCCCCACTACCTGGTTGATCCTGCCGGGACCTCCTCTGCATAGCGCTGACTTCCTGTATAGACTGCAAGACACTTGTATGCTTGTGTCTTGCAGTCTATAGTACTGAGCCAACGATCAAAGCCTCGTTGGCTCAGGTGTCCTAATGGGACACATGAAGAAAAAAAAAAAAAAAAGTGAAAAGAAAAAATAAAGTGTGTTAAAAAAAAGTAATAAAAGAATAAAGCCCCAAAAATTCCCTTTTTCTATATAAAATGAAATAAAAAAACCCCTAAAAATTAATAAAAACAATGCATATTTGGTATTGCCACTTCCGTAACAACCTGTACAATAAAACTGAAACAATATTTAACATACACGGTGAACGTCGGGGAAAAAAATAAAAATATGCCATAAAAAGTGATCAAAAAGTCATATGTACCCCAAAACAATACCTATAAAGAGCACAGGTTGTCCCGCAAAAAATAAGCCCTCAACCAACTCTGTAAACGGCAAAATAAAAATGTTACGCATCTCAGAAGATGGCGATGCAAAAACAATTAATTTATGTCCCCAAATGGGTTTTTGTTCTGCAAAATTAGTATCACATAAAAAAAACAATATAAATGAGGTATCGCCATAATCGTACCGATCCGTAGAATAAAGGTAACATGTTACTTATGCTTTATGCTGCATGGTGAAAAAGAAAGAGTTAATAAAATTTATTCAATAAGTTATAGGCGCCCAAAGATACATATCATCTTGCAGACAACAAGCTCTCATATTGCGACATCACCAGAGAAATAAAGAAAATATAGCTTGTACAATATGAAGACAAAACCACCAAAAATCGCCTAATCATTAGAACAAAACTGGCTGGGGCAGGAAGGGAATGTATAAGCTGTGGGAGCGTATATCAGGGGACACCCCAGATTTAGAGCTTAACAGGGAAAATAAACCAGAAGTGACCCCCAGAGTGAAATAGTAGAGAATTTGGTGTTCACAATGCACTCCGCACAGTTTACCTATTCACTTTTCACCATTCGCTGTGCATTCACGTCTGGGATACTAATGCTCACTACACTCCTTGATAAATTCTTTGAGGGGTGCACTTGTTAAAATGGGGTCGCTGCTTTGGGGAATCCACTTTTATGGTACCTTAGAGCCTCTGCAAACATGACATGGCATCCAGATCCCAAACATCTGAATCTGCACTCCAAAAGCCACATAGTGCTCCTTCCCTTCTGCACCCTGCTGTGTGCTCAAACTGCAGTTTATGCCCACATGTATGACACTGGTGTACCCAGGGTAACGTACTTAATATCATATGTGGGTAT